>CAMXCT020006714.1:68590-185994 GCA_947184155.2 Cladocopium goreaui | reverse complement strand
CTCTTCCAATATATCAAAATTAGCTAAACAATATAAACAAATCCATTTAAAAAATCAAATCCGGTTCTACCAGTTTCTGAGCGTCGATACGTTTCCATGAGCGTCGATACGTTTCCATCATATTTATCCAAGATATCCAAAAAATTATCCTGTCCCCAATTCCCTTTTCCAAAATAATCCTAATGTCGAATCCGCATGAATCCGCTTCGTTCTTTGCTAGCGAGCGAACTGTTTATTTGATTGCCTATAGATATAGGTTCCGAATTGTCCGTCTTGCATCCATTAATCATCATAAAGATCTCTTAAAGGGTAGTGCTAAAGCCTTCCATGACAAATTGAATCAAAAAATAAGGTGTCCTAAATTGGTCTTTTTGAACCCCTTTTCCGAGGATTTTTAGGATACTTGTTAAAATATTGGCAATTTTACATTTGGAGGTGGTGAGAATTATTTTTTTCCACCAGTTCGTATTTGCCTGACTACCAACCTCCAGCTGCTGTATAGTGTACACTGCATTTTTTTTTTACAGGCGATACGATCCAATGGATGTGTGTTTTGTTTTGTGTGTTTGTTCTCTCCTTTTTTCCTTTATCGTTTTGCTTATTTGTTTTTGAATTGGGTTGCTGGTACACGTTTGTATGTCGCACAGTCTCGTGACTCGCCGCGGCTGAAAAAAGGCAATTATGATGATTCTTGGGGGGGTTGATAAATATTATCCTGTATAAATATTTTAATTGGATTTAATTGTATGATTCCGCAGTTGATGAGATGTATAATAATGTAGAGCGTCAAATCAGATAGGTCCTGTAATTTTGTAATTTCCCACGCCCTTTGCTGATATTAAATTCGATTGCATTGGCTTTTCATATCATGAATGGAAATTAATGCAAATGGCAGACCCTTTTGGAGAACACACTTCAGGAATAGATCAATAAAATTCAATAGATAATCCTCACCCGCTGGTGTGGCGAGTCAAAAAAAGGATACGTTCAAATCTTCCCAGAGGAAATGCTTTGCGAAATCCTCTGAGCCTCCACATCCCTATCTTTAAAATCTGGCATCAGAGTTGTCACCTTCCTGGGCAGCAAACTTGTAGTTTGGTCTGAACATGGATGATTTCCCAGCTGCACTCGCGGTTTTAGTGCGGAACATGATGACAAAACACTTGATTTTGGGATCAGTTGGATCTGGCCACATATCAATGCTCTAAACGAAAATCCCCACTATGCATCCCATGATTCCCATGATCTTTTTTGGTGTCCCCCACCCAGAGCTCCTCCGTCTCATGATGTCTCATGGGAAGAGCCTGTCAGGTCCAACTTTCGTGCAGTGAACTCAATGAACCGCCAAAGTTCATAGGATCATTTCCATTAAAACATATGAAAGCCACCCACATAGATAGATCATTGAAGCGGCAACAAGCAAATCATAGCGTATCACGACAGATCTGCTTCACCACAAGTGAGCCACCGAGCAAAATGACCTTTCTAAACCAGCTACGGGACATCCTACCATCTACGCTTGGGCGACCAACCAAGGTTGTAAATCAGCGACTAGGTGGGTCCTCCAAGCTCAGAACCAAGCTGATCCTGTTCATTTTAACGCAACAAACATGGGAATAATTGTTACAGTAATCCTAACCATCCGTTAACAAATGGTGGCCTTGGCCAGGTCGTTAAGAGATGTGCCCAAGTAGTATCCATTTATCTGAATTGTGGATTGATAACGGACGCTGTTGATTCATCAGGGGGCTGCCCCCAATGTAAAGATTAGCTATGATAATTTCCTATTACCGTAGATTTGGGACCGACCTGCCCATTAGCTGGGACTTTGGCAAAAATCAGTCAAGATTGATCTCAATCCACAGCTGGATTTCTATTAAACCCGCATGAAACACCATTAAACTTCCATGAAATCCCAATTAAAGCACCATTAAATTCCAATAAGATAGGTTAAACTGTTAAACCATCCTGGACGAAGGAAAGATCTGCTGAGATCTGCTGAGTGGCTTGGAAAGCTTGTCCACAACCTTGCCGGACAGGGAGCTCACCTGCATGGCGCATCATGGCGCACAGGTCCCAAGTCTTAATGTCAGCAATGCAACAGTAAATCATCACAAATCATCCCCAAATTTACCAGAAATGGATACAAATGGCCTGTATAAATCAAAGTATGAGAAGTTGGGCGACAAAATCAATGAAC
Source organism: Cladocopium goreaui (assembly GCA_947184155.2). Lineage (NCBI taxonomy): Eukaryota > Dinophyceae > Suessiales > Symbiodiniaceae > Cladocopium > Cladocopium goreaui. The sequence goes on along the minus strand of CAMXCT020006714.1, from coordinate 183,794 downwards.
ATTGTAGGTGGAGCCTGCTTGTTGGAAAGAAAGGCCTTCTGCAGCACCTCAGCCGGCGCAGATTCGGCGGATTCGGCTTCGCCGCTAAAGCCGCCTGTTTGGGCTTCCCGGCCCAGGCAGCCATCATCACAGTGGCCAGGTAGACATAGAAAAACCTGGGCTCTCTCACCATGATGAGCATACAAGAAATAGCCAGAAATGGTATCCAGGCCCAAGGAACATGGGTAGTCACTAGCCATAACTCGGTAGAACTCGATTTACGTACAAACCATTCACAATAATCATGAGTCAATGAGCTCCCTGGGAAAACTTTGATTTCGCATGGGGTCTGTTCATGTCCAGCCCGAGGCAAATACTGTGGACCAACCACTGCCAACATGGTCCCTCCGAAGAGTTTCGTGGCAATGACCTACGCCCAAAGTCCGAATCCGGTGCTTTCAACAGAAGTGGACTTGGGACGGAGTTTAATGTGGCATAAGTTATGTTATAACCAACCCAGCCTCCAACAAAAACATAAAAACAACAACATAGTCCTTCTTTGGCCCATCCCTAACTGGATTAACATGAACCATTTGAACCATCGGTCAGTTTTCATGGTATGGCATCATCAAGGCTGGCATATTCGTTAGTAGGAGGCTTGAAGGACCCGAGGCAAATTAGCCACTTGGGGTGAATTATCTCAAGCCCGCACAATAAAACAAAGGCTTGAGATCACCAAGCAGTGTCTGTGCAAAAGTAAAAACCATTCATTGCCCGTGGATAGGGTTCGTGGTGGCGGATGTGGGCCTTCTTGTAAAACACTTGCCCAAGTGGTCCGTGCACCACCTCAGTTCCACCAACGGACCGTACTTCCGTAGTTCAACTAAGGCAGTTCTGCGACCTCTGCCGTCGCGGTTTTTCCGACACTCGCTGAGGAGTGGACAAAAATTGGGAAGGCAAGATTGCCCAGGCTGACCAACAATTTGCTGCTCAGAAATTTCACCTCATCCAGCTACAGCATGCTACTGCTGGAGAAAAAACACACTTCACATTTGCCCATCAAGAGATGTGCTGGGCAGCAGGCAACACCATCTTTTACCTCAGGAAGAACCTCGCTCCAAGCAATTGCATCCATACTTCTTTGCGGATGGGCAGTGTGACCAGTTGAAATTGTCAGTTTTGCCAAACAAATCAGCGTTTTGGGGACAAAAGGGGACACATGGCGACTAGGCGAATAGCATGCTCGTTCATTATCCATGGAGCACATCCATGAACAGAAGCCCTGGAGGTCCCAGCCGATGCTCGATGTGCGCTCATCAGAAAGCTCAGGAAAAGCGGAATAAAGATCAAGGCCTCACATGCCATGGACATGGGGCAAATCCCCAGAGAAATGATTGTAATATGCTACTTAAATTAGGTAAATATTTGAGTTGCCCTATTTAAGCATTACTTACATCAACATTGTAATACATAAGATAAGTTTAATCAGTGATGTAGACTCTAATTTCTCACTAGTTGTTAAACTCCCCAACTGTTGGTTCCAACCCATGCCCGATTGTCCAGCATCAGGGCCAGTCTGCAAGGTTAGCGAGCGCTGCTTGCTGGTGCAGGAAAATTTAGCAAGCTACCACCAACAACTTGTAGTTGGGAGCATTGGTAATCTGATCAATCTGGACCCATACCCACTGCTTCAGAAAGAGCCCTGCATGGCTATAGGATGCTATAGGTAAACAGTAATTGTCAAGTTTCAGATTCGTACAAAAATGACAAGATCTTTGTGTGTCCGAACAGGTGCCCTGCTCCCCCTTGAGCATGGCACGCGTGTCAGCAGATCGCTGATCTGAAGGACCTTAAGAGGGCCAAGGCGATGGGGTACTACCGGTTTGCACCCGGTGTGTCGAAACATCAAAACCAACTGGTGGGGCAGTAAAGCCATTTTCGGCTCAGTATCCCTAGGGTTGAACATGAAACATGATTGACACCAGCAAGCAGCCAGTAATGCTATAGTAGCTGTGCACGTTCGAACGTGCACCCGAGATGTGGACACCCATGGCTCGCAGAACAACAACTGCCACCTGCCACACCGCTCGTCCACCAGCGAAGGAGAAGGAGAGTTGGCACATCCCCGCCATTTTTGGACGAATTCCCGCCAAAATAAAAGAACACCATCATGGGACCCCCAAGTGAACAGACCCAATAAACAATGACTTCTAATCTAGGGGGTGTTCATAGTCTAATTAGTTTTTTAAAACACACCACCGACCGAAAGACAGCGGCAGCCAACTTGTTGTCCTTTGCGAATTGATCAGCTCACAGCTGAAAGTTTGCATCTATCGAAACTAAAAATCCTTGAATTCGATGGCGGAGTTCGTCCCAGCGTAGCGCCATAGTCGGAGACCGCTTTTGGAATCAAAAGATGGCGCGTTTCCCTGGTTTCAGGACAGGCTGGTCACAACTCACCAGTCAGATCAACCTCTATGACGGATCCTGTTGTTCCTCGCCACCGAACAACAGAGCTGCAAAATGGAAAGAAACAGTCGAGCATCATTGCTGAAAGATGTCCACAGAGTCAAACGAACTCTCTTAAAATGATCTCCCTGTAAGCACTGTGTTGAATGCCAAGGTCTAAAGTTCATCCGAGCAGCCGGTCGAAGAGGAAGATCGCCTTGGTGATCCACGATGCCCCAAGACGCCCCAAGACGAGCCCATTAGTGAGCCCAGTAGTGAGCCTGCTGATGAGTCCCAACATGTCACGGCCGGAGAATTTTCAGGCTTTCAAGAAGCCGAGGGTACCCCCCCGATGACAAACGCCCATCAGAAAATCGAACTCAATATATATATATATATACACTTATTTATTGATATATATATATATATTTATACAGATATACACATATACATCCAAATAATAGTATGATAGTATGTATATAAATGCTTGATCTATTCATTTTGGTTCTTTCGCCGTATCCAGGTGTTCATTCTTCCAGACATGGGACTCATGTCTTGAAAGTACCTTGATGGGTGACACTCGTACGTGTTGTGCTAGAAAGGCACCGGCGACTGTCCAACCGACTCTTATCTTCTCCAACCTTTGAGATACCTTAGCATGCTGATGGCGGTGCGTGTTTGAGGTATGTGTCAAACTTGACATCCCTCACAAACATCAAGATCTGAGTCAGACAGCGCTTTCATGGTGCAAGTTTTCGCTGTCCTCTCGCACGGCTTGCTTCAAAAGCAGCTGGTTGTCTTTGTACAATTGGTTCCCTCCACCAGTAGCTGGTGTTGCTCCTGCTGGCTACTTTTCTTCAGCAGGAGCTTCAGGGGCAGTCTCTTCCGCAACTTTCTGGTCCTCTGTTTTGGTCTCCTCTCCATTGCCTCCGCCAGCAGTCAGGGATCAACGTGCAGCTGACAGCAAGGCATGATCATGGTGTCAGTGCCACAAAAAAAATAAGTCAGCATCAGTTCACTGCTTCTGCGCGACCTTCAAGCTAACCTGGAATTCACACCTATCTGGCCACATGGAGAATCAAGTTCAGGAACTTAAATTCATCAGCAAGGCCATGCCCGTCAACCAAACCAAGTTGCCTTGCCATGAGTTCTTGCTTGCAGAGGCTTGGGATGCTTCCTTGTTGCTGGTTGAGCCACCCATCCAGTTTTTCTGATGATTTTCCCAACTAAAATGCTGAAAGAAACAACAAAAAAACAGAGAATAACTGGAAATCATCAGCCAGCTTCGGGTTGGACAGTTTGCCCAACATCAGCGTCTTCTTGTCCATGACCCTGCCGATCCTCTGTTGGTCGCCAGTCTTTCTGGTCATTTTGCCAGTTCTGCTGGTCCCCTTGTTGGCCAGCTTCCTTTTGCCAGCTTTTTTCAGCTTTCCAAGCCTTCTGCCAGCCACTGGGCTGATTCCAGCTTTCCCTCTTATGCCAGCCTCGGTCTTGGTTCCAGTCCTCCTTCGTCGTCTTCTTCCAGTCTTCTTGCTTCTTCCAGTCCTCCTCTTTCTTCCAGTCCTCCTCTTTCTTCCAGTCATCTTTCTTCTTCCAGTCTTCTTGCTTCTTCCAGTCATCCTTCTTCTTCCAGTTTTCTTGCTTCTTCCAGTCCTCCTCCTTATTCCAGTTATCCTTCTTCCAGTCTTCTTGCTTCTTCCAGTCCTCCTCCTTCTTCCAGTCTTCTTGCTTCTTCCAGTCCTCCTCTTTCTTCCAGTCGTCCTTCTTCTTCCAGTCTTCTTGCTTCTTCCAGTCCTCTTCCTTCTTCCAGTCGTCTTTCTTCTTCCAGTCTTCTTGTTTCTTCCAGTCCTCCTCCTTCTTCCAGTTATCCTTCTTCCAGTCGTCTTGCTTCTTCCAGTCCTCTTTCTTGTCGTCTCTGTTTGGCCAGTCATTCTTCCACGTCGAGCTTTGGGCCTTTCCTCCTCCCTTCCTTCGTCCTTGCGAGGGGCAACCTTAAGATATGTGACAAAATGTGACAAATAGGATGGAAACAACCCGCACCTTCAAAAACAGAATGCCCGAATCGGATAGTTTGAAGCTCCCAACATCAATGAAACCACCACAACGCATCATAAGACAGCAAACCCCACACCACCAACAATTTTCTTTCATGTTGTTTCTCTCTTGAGCCTGTTTGGTGTCACATGATGTCAATTCTGTGTGACCATTTGTGTGTCAAGATCCAGGCCTTGGCCAGTGGATGCTTTCCCCAAGGCATCACGAAGGGCCGCCTTTAAGCAGCGTGCCACGACTGTGACGCCACCACGGCCGCTGCTACGCGAGAAGCGGCTGTAGACGCAGACGGCGGGGGCCTTTCGCTGTGACTCGTCTGGCCGGACGTCTTTCCTGAGCACCCCGGAGCGATCGCCACAGGGAGCTGAGTTCAAAAAGTGCTCAGAAGTGTGGTGTTCATCATAAATCAAGGAAAACAACAACCAAAGCAAAGGAAGAAACATATAGCAGAAAAAAATGTAAAATCAACATTGATCTAACGATCAATGCCCAGTTTCAAGCTGGCAACATGTTCGAGATCTCGCTGTTGGTGCTGGTACCGTATCTTTGCTTGATGCGTGGCACCCACGCACTTGCGCACAAAGGTACCCCGGCACCACTTGCCTTCGTCTCCTTGGTGCTGTCGGTAGAGGAACTCAATGCTGTCGCCATGCTTGTACAGGTACTGGCTGTTGTCATCTCGCAGGAAGATGTAGGCCTTCGCCTTTTTCTCAACCTGGCCATGTCGAAAGGGAAGTGAGACATAAATGACAAATTCCATTCAGAGTATCTTGTTGGATCATGCTTCACTGGCCATTTCACATACAGTAATTACCTAAACTGGTACTGTACCATATAAAACCATGTAAAACCCCATTTTGTGGGAAAATCCCCTCACGTAGCCCTTACATAACAGAATGGTGTTCTTTCTCTTTTGTTGGCTTGTCATGGGCCTGACGTTAGTTTGGTGATCGAACATCATGGGACATCTTGTAGGAAATGTGGGGTTTAATGTAGAAACTAACTAGAAACGGCAAATGTTCATGGATTTTCCCTTGTGATTACCGGAGGGTATCATCAATTTACCCATGAAAACAACTCGAAACGACAAATCTCCGACACATGGAGTCATGTCTGAAAATAGCCTCTAAAATCGAAGAATTAGTCGATCACATTTCTTTTTTTTGGTATCCCATCGATATAGCCGTTTTGGGGTATAAGATGGTATAAGTGTATAACCCCATTTTGAGACACACCCCTTGGATATCGGCCCTCAACCCAGCCTCTTGGATGATGTTCACTGTCAGCATCTTCACTTCTTCCTCGGTGAGCTCCACTTCTGCCAGATCGACCCTTGGCGCTGCCAGGACCGGTGAACACATCAGTGGTTTCAATGGATTAGGTTCAAGGAAAACACGGGCACCCAAGATCTTTTTCCAAATCCAAATAGTTAAATGCAAAATAACCTAAGGGGGATTCCTGTACATTTACCTTTCGATATCTTTTGTACCAAACCTGGGATGGGTTGCCCCAAAAAAACTGAATCACTCTGGATCATCATCCAAATCCTTCTTGCGGAACTCATGGGCACCGTGTTGGAACCAGCCAGATCAACAATGTCCATTTCTGATGCACTTTTCTTCCTTTTATAACCCCAAAAACAATCAAAAACACTGGTTTGGTATGGTCTGGGGGAGCCCATATGTCGGAAAAACACCCCACCTGAAAAAAACGCGATTTCTACCAACCTGGACGCAAACAAACGAGTATGGCTCATTCTTATCAGCCCCCAAGAACTTTAAAACAGGGGATGGTCAAGTAAACAATATGTATATATATATTATATGACTTTGTTGGGCAGTTTGAATTTGCATGCATTTGCCAAATTATTTCAACATCATACTCAACATCCCATAGTAAATCATCACGTTCCCCGGTTCTTCGTAGCTTTTTGGGGTATGCCCCGCTCTTGCAGTACAAGGTGATGCCCGCCAGTTACGTTTGCTGGTTTACCAACCCCATGGACTAGAGATATAATTATCATGATAAACTAGTGTTATTTGTGTAATGATCATGTAAATATCATGATAATTCATAAGTGTTGGTTTACCACTAGTTACGTTTGCTACCATAAACCCTCGTGCAACTAGTGAAGTAAAGCAACACTTCGCTGACGAACCAGGGCACCAGCCACCCCTTGGTTCCCTCGCCCAGGTGCTTTGGCACAAGCGATGCCAAGGCATTGCCTGCCTGCTCAACGATCCATGGCAGGATAAGCTGTGCAGATTCACGCGCTGCAGCGTCGCCAAAAAGGACTAAACTGCCTTACCAGGGCAGCTATGCAGCAAGTTCTTGCGGAAGTTGCGGACATGATTTTTTTTGATGTGGTAAATCCAACAATCCATCACCAATGACTTACCAAAAATGGATGGTAAAAGATGGTAAAAGTATGGCTGGCTTCTTATTGCTGCACATTTAAACCCATATGGGTGGATGCCCCTCTGAAGAAACAAACCAATCATTCAGAAACACATTTTGGCCGCCATGCCTCCTATCATTTCTGCTGCGCAATTCGAGGCCGTGGCAATTCGTTGGCAGCATGCGGCCACGTGTTGGCGCCACTCTGTCTGTGCAGCATTGGTGCCCCTTGGTGCCTCAATGATCTCGACCTGGCCACGGTCATCCCAGGTCAGCCCATGAAATACCATTCAAACCTGTTGACCCCGGGACCCCCATTAATGGAATCCTGAGATTTCATAGACTTCATTGGAATTCCTTTTTTTTGAACACGATGAATATTTTCGTGAGGGCATGGTCTTTAATCTCAGGGGCATGGGAGTATCATGGAGTATCTCGGTGTCATGTGGGGATGGGTAAAAACTCCAGACTTTGGCGCTTACATTCAAACCAACCTATTTTTTGAAAATGCACTCATGTCAATGCGATTAAGTGGGTCCCCATCCGGATTTGCCTCAAAACATATAGGCCAGCCTGAAAATCCAGTGATGTATATATCACCGTTTTCTCCATTCGATTGCCACTTTTTCAGACCAGCCCATACCATACCAGCCCCACAAATTGAGGTCTTTTTTTGGAGCCCCTTCCATAGCTGAAGCACCTTGCCAGCCGTTTGAGGCAGTTTGTGAACATCCCTCAAGGCTTGAAAGCCACCATCTTTGGAAGTGTCGGAAGATCTGGCAAGGAAATGGAGCGCCGTGCAAACCTGGGAAGCTTAACGGACACCTGGAGGAATGGGTGGGGAAAAAAGTCCTTAAAACGCATCCTTAATGGATACGGGCACACACGAAAAAACGGATTGTTGGAACCTCTTTGCCACAAGTCATTTGCACAAGTTCTCCAAGACAACGTCAAGAGACATTACATATATATATATATATATATGTACTATGGAATGTGGTAAAATGTGGTAAACCATGTAAATCCAAATAACAATCCCCAAAAACCAACAATGACTGGAGGTAATTTTGCAGCATCCCAAACGAGGATATAATTCACCCCGCTTCGCGTGGGGTGGCCGCCCACACCGCAGGTTTATTTCGGTCCGTGAGAGGGGCTAAGGGTGGTTTTCCCCGTGGGGGCTCCCCAAGCTAAGAATTTTCACTTTCCCCCCGTGTGGGGGCTCCCCAAGCTAGGGAATTTTCACTTTTCCCCCCCGTGGGGGCTCCCCAAGCTAGGGAATTTTCACTTTTCACCCCCGTGGGGGCTCCCCAAGCTAGGGCATTTTCACTTTTCCCCCCAGTCAGGGTTCCCCAAGCTAGGGAATTTTCACTTTTCCCCCCCGGTGGGGGCTCCCCAAGCTAGGGAATTTTCACTTTTCCCCCCCGTGGGGGCTTCCCAAGCTAGGGAATTTTCACTTTTCCCCGCCGTGACAGCTTCCCAAGCTATGGAATTTTCACTTTTCCCTCCCTTGGAGGCTCTCCAAGCTGCGGAATTTCAAATAGCTAGACAACGACGCCTAGATAGTCCCCCAAATCCCGTGTTCTTTGAATGTGTTTCCATGTTTTTGCAATGGTTTCCTTCAAAGCACGGTACTTTACACTTTTGTCGCCATAAAACCGGTCGAAAACATCATGTTCGACAATGCTTCCAATTCCCTTATCTCCCCAACCGTTGAAAATACCGCTATTTACAGTGTTTTCTTCAATTTTTCCATGTGCCAATGCCGGTAGCCAACTCCAACATATATATAAGAAATCCTTCCAAAACATTGTTTTTGACAGTGTTTTTCCAATGTTTCCAGTCAAACAGACGGTAATTTACACGTTTTTTGCCATAAAGGCAGTAAATCCTTCCAAAACATTGCTTTTGACAGTGTTTTTGTAATGTTTCCAGTCAAGCATACGGTAATTTACACGTTTTTTGCTATAACGTCAGTCCAAAACACTTGTTTTTGCAGTGTTTTCAATGCTCTGGCATCCAAAAACCCTGCAAAATCTTGCTATGTACAATGTTTTTTTCATTTTTGGCCGTTTTTCCATTGCCGGAAAGCTACCAAAATGACCCAAAATTCCATTTCAATACCCTCTTGCGCTCAGACACCCAAAAATCCTCGAAAAATGTCGAAAACACCACCGTATTCTGGTCTCGGTGCGAAACCGTTTTTGGCCCCCCCCCAGCTAAAGCTGATATAGCGACTGCTATATTAACAAATGTCATTGAGCATTTAGTGTTGCTGTTTTGCCCCCCAATAAGCACGCCTTCACCGCCAAAGCGGTGTGGGCGGATTATATATCCAATATTGGTGGTTTATGGCGTTGGATTTGCCACATTGTGAACAGTGGCTTTGCGTGGAAATATTCCAGGCGGACTTCAAGAAACATAGGTTGCTGATTGTATTTTGATTTATTTGTCCCGTCATATCCTCAATCTAAATTCCACCCGTGTATCATCGTATATCCCTCTTGCACGCCCATTCATGGATAGGGCCACCCATGAGTATACACTACAGTAACCCCCAAGCAAATAGATCAAAATTTCAAGGATGTTCGTTCAAGGATGTGTTCTCCATATTTTCGAGTTGTTTCCAGTCTTTTTGTTTGTGGCTCTGTTTGGAGGTTGTTATAGATATCACTTTATCAATACCCGAGAAACGCGTTGGAAAGCAGACACGCTGCTGCAAAGCACCTCGCTGCCCAGACTTCGAACTTGAGATGACTGAAATACTGAAGAGCCGCTGTTTGGCCAGGTCACCTGACATTGCAAATGGAGGCAAACATGTAGGGTCTCGGCTTGGGCATATGGATCTATATAACCATGAAACATCAGGAGATTTTTGAATATTGGGACCTTTTATTGGGGCTTCCTATTGGGATGATATCGGACAACCGTTCCTATTGGGATCCCGCACCAGAAATATGGGTGATTTATTCACCAAAATATGGGTTACATGGTTAAATCACCAACGGTTTGTCCATTTCCATGGAAAATATCTTGTGATTTCCAGCCGGGCAATGTATGATGACAATCCCTTCAAATCCGGCATAGATGGAGGATCATCCGACATGCTACCTGGTTATATAATGTTATATATCAACCAGAAATAAACAATTGTAACTCATGTAAAAAATGGATTAAAGCCACGAATCGAGGCATATTTCCCGAAAGAATTGGGGGCTGCTCCTGCGCCGCCTGCTTCAAGCCAGGCCACCTTGATGCCTTCTGAGGTGTCAGACTCTTCATTCGCAGCTTTAATGACCTCACACCAGCATCCACCACTGAACACCTCGACACTCGTGCCCTCTGGCAGCTGGGACATGTCCTGAACTGAACCCTCCAGTTTTTCAAGATGGCTGCAAAATCCTAATGGAAGATTGTCCAGCAAACCACGTTTGAGTACCGGGTATATTCATTTTACGAAACTGGTAACGGTAGGGGATTCACCAAAACACTCTGAAATCGAAGGCCGGTCCTGTTTCTTCTCTCTCCCTCGGCCCAGAAAGACGGCGCATTGGAATTTTTCCTCTTCTTGCAGCGGGTGACCGGACTGGCGGCCCAGAAGGCTCTTCATGCTGGGCCGATTGGGGGTGATTCTCAGACTGAAGCGCTTGGTCTCTTCTCCGAAAGAAATCTCACCTGTGGCAACTACGCTGTTGCGACCAGTTCTGTTAGTACAAAGATGTACAAAGTGAATTTGGACCCCTGTCTACAGCGTCCCTCACACATCCAATCACACACACACACACCCTGATAGAAGGGCAGAAACTTAACATCTCCCTGTGAAATCCAGGCAAACAGGAACTTAAATAAAATTTTTACATGTCTCAAATGTTTTGTTAGTTTCACATCAATTTTGTAGAAATGTTTGCTGATTTTGTAGTGACTTGACAGCATTTTGTAGAGAGCCCTGGTCAAACCAAACTTTGCAGAGATATTTGCTGAGCCATGCCTGGCTGCTGGGGGTGGTGTGCATTTTGTAGAGGTGTGGTGGTTCAATTGTGGTGTGCATCTTGGTTTTAGATGTCTCTGCTTCGTACTTTACTTCCTGATTTCGTAGAAGTCGCTTGGTTTAGTACCTCTGCTTCCCGATTCTGTCCCGTAAATCTTCAGCGACCGAAGCCAAGGAAATTGATCCTCCGTTTGCATCAAATCATGTGGCTATGTTTTTTTGGTAACCACCTGGTTATCTAACATAGCCATAGAAAATCACAATTTTTAATAGGTAAACCATCTATAAATATGGGCCATTTTCCATAGCTATGTTATGCTATGTTAAATAACCAGAGTCAATGGCCATTTCAGGAACCTAAATTGGAGGTACCTACTATGCAACGGAGCAAACACAAAACACACCAAAGAGCCACGTTGGTGGGTGAAAGAAGCAACAAAGCTCGTTGCGGAAACCAGGGATCCCCCCAGCCAGGATCCCCGAGACCACAAAGAGCAGCCATAAGACATGACATTACACCCAGGCACTTCGTAGCAAACACCGACAACGCCGGGTCGCAACGAGAGTGGTGAGAAACTAAAAATAGGTGAAACGGGAAGCTGAAACAGATCTAAGGTGAAAATGACAGCAATAGCTACGGCACTCAGGGCACACTCAGAGTCCGCTCAGTTGTTCTTTTCCAAGCATCATCATCATTGGGAGCTGTAGTGCACTCTTGCGGTGCATACCGCTTCACAGCTGAATCCAATGTGATCGAGTTAGCCATGATCGCTAGCTCGACAGCATTGATGCAGGCTTGCAAGCGTAGAGCTGCTCGAGCGGTCAACTTAACAGGTGTTGCAACCACTTGCATTTGATGCGGTCGGTTGGCCATGGTAGCTGGCTCAGTCACATTGATACAGGAATGCGAGCGTTTTGCACTGAACAAGGACCAGGTCTGTCATCAAAGCGTTTAGCCAAGGTTCTGGACAAGCAACTTGTGTCAGCTGTGTTGAGTTCCTCTGTCGGGTAATGTTGTACGCTCGCTTGCATGAGCTGTAGCTGTCGACTCCAAACTTCACGTTCTGTAACATTGGCACGGGCCTCTACACGAGTGCGCAGACTCCTTATGCAACAGCAGGCTGTGCGAATGTTTCTGCAATCTTGATCGTATAAGGCCTATATAAGGCCTATGTAAGGGAATATCCCCTCAAAATATGGTTTTATATGGTACAGTACCTCCATTTTAGGATCCTGAACTTCCCATTGACAGAGGGTAACCATCTATTACTACGGTATGGTCACCAAAATCGACTTTGGTTTCGCCCGAGTTGCCGTAGTTCTTGTAAGCCTTCTCCAAGTCCCTGAGCATCAGCGCTGCACAACATCTAGACTCGCGAAAGCCTCGCCAGTCTGATGGGCCCCCGGCGAAAAAGTTTTTTCTTTCAGCTGATTAGGAAATAATCCCATCCTTCTACTATTAAACAGCCCTCCATATGGCCCCCAAAATGAATCGATCCAATATCAAACCAGGCATTCTCAGATTGTGGGAACGGGATTGTTTCTGTTTATGGCACAAGATTAAACACGAACTCATCAAACATCATCAAAACATCATCAAACTACATATCAACATCTAAAAGGATATGTATAACATGCATTTTAAATACATGCATATGTGTGTATATATATATAATTAAATATGTACAGCAGTATGTGAACAAAAAACACACACAAACACACACACACATATATATATACACATAATATTATATACACGTATGATCATGTATGCATATTTAATCATATTTATGTAAATAAACATGTACACACACACACACATATATATATATATACATACGTAAATAATCGTAAATACATATATAAAGGATTATAAAGGTATATAAGTATATGTATGTAAATATGGATGTATGCATGCATGCATGCATGCATGCATGCATGCATGCATGCATGCATGCCATCCAAAGTTGACCCAGCCTGCGGCAAAAAACATCTGCCCAATGAATCTGGCAGCACAGCCACTGGCTGGTTGCAGGACCTTTTCCACATAGTGACTATAGGTCTGAATGAAGGTGGTGTCGTGGAAGTATTTGCGATAAGTTCCCCAGTCCTGGCAAGGGTCTCTATCTGGACCTTCTATCATCCTCTATCTGCCTACATCTCCCCGTGATGAGTTCAAAGATGTTCAAACCAAGGTAACGCTTTTTCTTGGGGGGCACTGTTGGTGGTGAAAAAGAGGTTAACAGTACCTTAGCCCCCAAACATGTGATGTTTAGAGAGACTCTCTGTGAGAACTCGCGCCTCCCGCGGTCCCAGTGCCAGCATGGAATCTTCACCGAAGCAGCCAGTGGCCCGGCTCCAGCAATCACTCATAAGCGCCAGCTGCACCATGGCCCGCTGCTGCTGTTCACCAAAGATGGCGACTAAGTCAAAGCCGCAGCGCAGGCTGGAAACTTCCACTTCTCGTTGCGAGCCATCGATGCTGACCCAAAGCAACTGAGCTGGGGAGACGAGCCGCTCTCTCCCTCTCTCTCTTATGTTTTTCTTTTTATCACTTTTTATCCTCATTTATCTTGTCAGGGGGCACGCAGGTCTTAAGAAATATGCATGTCTTTTCGGCACCGTCTCCCTTAAGAAATGCGGGCCTGTCTAACTTTCGGGACTCAAACCCATTTCTTTTACATGGGGAAAGTGAACTTAAACATACTGAAACTGATTGAAATTGCATCGTTCTGGTGAGATGACGAAACACAAACAAAACTAAACAAACTCTGGAATTAGTAACCAGGCACCCCCATGCAGGGTTCCTTCGTGATCTCAGCAGAAATCCATCCGTCTCTTTCCTGCACTTGCACGGATGCACCTTTCACGAGTTCCAGGGAACCTGCGAGGCGGGCTGGGATGATGCAGACCTGGTGTTTCTCCCCAAGCTGTGCAAACCACTCGAGGTACGAATGCGGAAGTGCACCAAGCTTCACCACGGTGATAAACGGATGCATGGGACCTTTGCCCACGATGATCCCTCCATCAGAGTGGAACTCCATTGCACGGCTGAGGAGCCTCGAGAACGTGCCAAGGGATCCCATTTCTGCAGAAGTTTTGGTAGTTTTGCGCAGCCGATGCCACATGGAATGGCAACTGCTACAACCCAACCGCTGCCGCTAAGTAACTTGGGCCCTCTAATGGTGCAGTGGCCAAACCCCTGGTGCGAATCCTGTCGTGATAGTTGCAAATAATTTGGTACATCAAGAAGGCGCTTCAGACTGCGAATAGTAGCCCCAGCAAAGTAGATAAATTAGGATCCCTTGGGTCAAAAACAATGAAAATCTCTCATTCGAATTGTGGCCCCAAACTTTAAACCGCCTTTCTCAACACATGGCAGTGTGTCAAAACCCTGGTAACCTAGTGAACCCCAAAATAGCTGGTAAATGGATGTTCATCCCACTAAAAATGGTATTAATAGGTATTGATCCATACCCACATCTCAATACTATTGACTTGGTTCATCTTGGTTCCGCCGTGGAGCGTCGCTGCGATCATTCGGCCCCTGGGGCTGTCCGCCGTGATGGTGACCGAATCCCAATGCACGTCCAGAGTGGCATCGGCCACGGCGGCGATGAGGCTGGACCAGGTGGAAGTGCCAAACCTATGGGGATCCAATGGGATCCATGGGGAGATGTAAGAGATACGCATTAATTGAAAATGAATGAAAATGAGGGATAAACTTGCAGAAATGGAGTTGGAACCACCCAAAAATTGAGGATCAATTAACTGAAATGGGTTCTTTGCCAGCCAAAATTGTGTTTTTTCTAACAGAAAAAGGGGGTATAAACTGTCATGATGGGATGGGCATACATACATACACACGCATAGTTTATGTACGTATGAATAAATGTTGAACATGTGTACACATGTGTGCACCGTGCATAAATATATCTTACATTATGTTACCATGTAAATACACAATTGAAATGGGCTTGAAACTATATAGTCACTCCCTATGTAGATCTATGTAGGGTATTTGCCTGAGAGTTGACTGGGTTGCGGGCCCCATTCACCAGAGCGGGCAAACACAATCGACGAAGAGCACTGAATCACAAATACTTGGCTGTACCCTCTGGCAATCAAACATAGCGATGGAACATGATGGAACCCCTCTATAAATGGAGTTTGTAATTGGAAAAAAACATCAAAACATCTGTAAATGGTGGGCTTTCCATTGCCATGGATTACCAGAGGGCGTTTCAATGACCATGGATAGGTGGGCTCTTGATGACAGCGATGATGGAAAGGAATGCCAAGGAACTTTTTCGTCAGGAATTCCGACTGATCACTCTGCAGCTGCACCACCTCAGTGAGCTCATTGGACTTGAGTTCCAAGGTCAATAAGAGCGTCTCAGCCACTGCGCTGGCAGAAGCCACTAAGCCGACTTCAGGGATGTTTGGTAGCTCCCAATCTTCCACACCATCTATGCCAAGGCAAACTTCATCTACCGGCTCCTGCTCCATGTCATCCTCGTGATCGGAGCCATTGTGATTGTGGACTGCCTCAGCCTCAGCATCCACCTTTGGTTTTGCTTCCTTGCCTGTCTTGCCCTTTTTCGACGCGGTAGATGTGGCCGCCACCATCTCTTTTCGCTTCTTTCCCTTGGGGCTCTCAGGGTCCTTGGCATCTTTGGACTCTTTGCTATCTGGCTTCTCTTCCTGCGGCTCTTTGCTCTGAAACTTTTCCTTCTCCTCGTTCTTCTCCTTCTTACCTTTCTTCTCTGCTCCTTTCACGTCACCTGATTAGTGCACTTTTGTCACCCCAAGAATCTATCTCTTCGTCCAATTGAAACTTGGGGATGGGAAAGGGTTTGTTTTTTTTTCCGTTTTGTTTTTTTTGATCTCCTGTCCTGTCCGTTTCCTTGCTATTTGCAGCATTTTGGAACTGGAAGCTGCCATTTCAACGGCATTTTGCAAAAGTTTGGAATTCGAACCTCTCATTTTCCGTGCTATTTGCAACATTTTGGTGCTCGAACTGTTCATGTCGCATGGTATTTTGCACCTAGGATTCATTTCGGGTTGGTTTTAGGGTTGGTTTATTTAGGGGTTGGCTTGGTTTTGGTTTTCGTGTTGGTTTAGTCTTTTCCGGGTTGGTTTTTAAGTTTATTTTTGGGTTGGTTTGCGGTTTGCTGAGGCGTGGTTTAAGGTCTATTTGGGGTTTGTTGAGGATCTATTTAAGGTTTGTCTAAGGTTTATTTACGGTTTGTTTTGGCTTGGCTTGAGATCTATTCAGGGTTGGTTTAGGATCTATATATTTGGGGTAAGTTTTCAGATTCATTTGGGGTTTGTTTAGGGTTTACTTTGGGTTGTTTTAATTTTTCTGGGGTTGGTTTGGGGGTTATTTAGGGTGGCTTAGAGTTTATTTATTCAGTGGATCTCAGGGATTGCTTGGGCTTGAGAAGCAAAAAAGCAGGGACAGCAGAGAAGCAGAGAAGCAAAGAAACAGAAAAACAGAGAAGCAAAGAAGCAGGGAAAAACAGACAAGCAAAGAAGCAAAGAAGCAGCGAAAATCAGAAAAATAAAAGCCGAGAAGCAGAGAAGCAGAAATCTTGGAGAAACAGATGCGCAAAGAAGCAGAAAAGCAGAGAAGTAAAGAAGCAAGGAAAAGCAAACATAAATCCAAGAAAAAATCCCAAAACGGAGAACACACATATATAATTCCCCAAAAAATAGCCCGCCGAGGGAAAAAAACAAATCCCAAATCCATCCAAATCCCCAATGTAAGACCAGTGACTCCTCTCGTCTGCCTTTGTCTCCGGCTTTTCAGCGTTCTGGGGCTTTTCGTCCTTGGCCCTTCTTTTTTCCGGGCTTTTGGGCGCAGCCTTCGCCTTCGCCCGCTTTGGAGACTCCTTGGGCGCCTCGGAGCTCCGCTTGCCCTTTGCCTTCGGCGCCTTGGGCTCCTTGGGCTCCTTGGGCTCCTTGGGCTCCTTGGGCTCCTTGGGCTCTTTGGGCTCCTTGGGCTCCTTGGGCTCTTTGGGCTCGGCCTTGGGCTCCGCTGTGCCACCTCAGGTGAAGATGGGTCTATGTAGATTGGACAGTCAGTTTGAATCATCCCAGTCTAGGGGTACAATGAAGAGGCTTGGAGCCAGGAAGAAAATGCTAAGAAGATCTTCCATACTCTCTGACTAATAACCTCCTTTATGGGGACTCCAAAATGCTTGGACCCATGACTTTCCAGCAGGGTCTCTGGGAGTGGTCATAAGGGCAACGGGTTGGTAATGCGGGCAATTTTTTCGAGGTCACTGATTTATGTTTTTTTTTTATATATATAATTAGATATATTATATAACTATTTATATATTGATGCCAACCATCAATTCGGTCAGTTCGGGTGTAGTTAATGTAGATCGTAAAGTCCCCAAATATATCCAAATATCTGAATTCTTTGTGGGGATCAAAATATCGACCATGGCTTTGGGTGAACATCCCCAGTTTTGACAGATCCTCAAGCGGGTGGATGTTGCTGGCCGCTATCCTCTCTGTTTTTGCTCATGGCCAATCTTCGAAAGCTCTTTGATAGGCTGCACTTCTTGTAGCTAGATGGCTGTATTCAGGCTGTATTCCCATCGTTTTCCGTCTACGACTCTTCATTTCCCCAAAACACATCCTAAACGTTCACCAAGTTTGACATTTTTTCTCGAATTACCCCCCGACATATCCCAACTAAAAATAACTCAAATGGACTTCTCAAAAATTGTCTCCAAAAAAGCCATGGGCCTCCGATCTCCTGGATCTTCTGCTCCGCCAGCTCGGCATCTTCTGCTGCGCAGAAGCACATGACCTCGCGCAGCGCTTCTACGGTGACCTCGCCGCAGCTGCCGCGTTTCCCAAGCTGCTGAGGCTTCACCAGGTGCTTGGCGATGCTGCGCGGAATGCAGCTGTCACCGCAGAAACCGCAGTACCAAAGTTTCGATTTGGTACCTCGAACGAAGTCTGGGATAGGGACTTGTTGTTGAAACAACTGGAAGTCAACTGGGATCATCTTCTATCAGGCATGGAAGACAGCTGCCAAATCATGCCAAATCACCAGCCTAGGTTGGATCAATGCACCCATTGTTACAAAAACAGACATCGAATAAACACATAAGAGTAAATAGAGCAATCTAGATATATAGCTAAGAAGAAGAAGAAGAAGAAGAGGACGAAGGAGATGATGAAGATGAAGATGAAGATGAAAAAAATAAAGAAGAAGAAATTGGTGTGCCCGTGACCCTTGATGTATGTATGTATGTATGTATGTGTGTGTGTATGTATGTATGTATGTATGTATGTATGATTGCATGTATGTATGTATGTATGTACGTACGTACGTACGTATGTATGTATGTATAGCATGTCAATGCCCCCATTCGTGGAAAATATCATTTCCATAAAAAGAAAGCAATAGCAAACAATGGTGAACAAACAATGTCAGAGATTAACACATCCAAAAAACATCCAAAAAACATCCAAATGTTATCCTTTCTGCTTGGTTATGCTTCGTTATTTGAGGAAAAAAACGCCTCTTTTCCAGGCCCAGCTGCTGTTGGTCACTTGCATAACCTCCTCCTTCTGTCGCCCCTTCACCTGGAAAATCAACGCGAACGGGGTCTCGTACCCGCCGGGTACAAAGCACCCCCCTGTCATAGAAAATCAACCATCATTTCCAGATATTTCCAGACATCTACAAATGATATTCATTAACATTCGCATTTTCTATTTTTTTGCTGTTTAAAGTCTCGATTGTCAGACCTCCAATCAGGCAAGCCCAATCATTAACAAACAATGCCCAATTGTCGTTTATGGAAACTAGTATGCTCCTAGTACTGGGATGACATATGATTATATTATATTCTGGCTGGTGGTTTCAACACCTCTAAAAAATATTAGTCAGTTGGGATGATTATTCCCAAAATATGGAAAAATGTTCCAAACCACCAACCAGTATTATATTTATGATGGTGGCTCTACAATGGTTGGTCACTGGGGTGGAAAAATGGCAGGTGAAACAACCGGACTTGACCAGGCTTTTTCAGAAAACTTGACCCGGACCATGGCTGGGAAATTCCATGCGACCCCAGGTTCTACTGGGAAACATTTAACCTGCTGTAACCATCAACGCTGGGAGAGGAAGCATCAAAGCTGGGAAGATCCTCCGCAAATCATGACCAACCCTCTGGATTTTGGATGGTGCTTTCAAAGCCTGAAAAATATCTCCGTTGTTGATCGCTATCTCTCAATTATATTCAATTGTATTCCTATTCCTATTATATACTATAATTATATAAATATGATTCAATATGGATTATCTAGTCGTAACCATAACATACAATGACTCATCAAACCTGGTCACCTGCAACTCCAACTTCTCTCCAGATTTTGCAAAGCGCCCTGCGCTTTCAGCCCACTGCTGAAGCTCGCTCATGGCGACAGCGCGAAAATGTCTTGAAAACTGCGCAACGGGGAGGCCGTCCCCTTGAAGCTTGGCTGATTTCTTTTTTCCTATTTTTTGGAGGGTTGGGAGAACAGTTTTTTTTTTGGTAATTAGTGCGTTTTACACTCTGGACCTAAGAAGTGGATGTGTGATGTGGATCGGTGTGCTACCATCTGATCCTCTGACCATGTGGCTTTCCTACATCATGCTTTAAAAACATATGCCGCATATGCCCCACACACTTGGGCTGTGAGCAAAACACAAAGGTTCGGGTCACGTCCAATGGCACTGCCTGAAAGCACATCACCAGAAGTGCTGGTGGAGTTTAGCAATTCCCTTCAACATGATATCCGTCCATAGTAGTAAGCAGATAGTAGTTCTATTTTTTTTGGATTTGTTCGAGGATACCATAGAAATTCGAATGTCTGGAGGCCTAAGAACTGAGAAAAAATGGCCAGGGCGCTGAGTTCGTGCTTCAAGCGCTCGTTCTCCCTGAGCACATTTCGGCTCAGTGCCTGTTCTTCCACAAACAACCGCCTCAGGGACGCTTCGCCTGCCACTGGATATGCCAAGACCACCCGCTAATATGTAGGGACCAAGGCGCGCGCACGCACACACACACACAAACAATACCTGAACAGCAATCTCATGTCACGGAATTCAATGTCATTTGATGTTGCATCTGTGAGGATGTTTGCATATGTGTTCTTTTACTTGATGTAGTAGCAGTACTATCTGGTCATTCGTCTCTTTGGCTTGGGTCAGGGGCTGGTTGCCAAGCATTGAATCACAACAGATAGGCAGCGTGAGAAAACCACCCAGTCAGGTCGATGATTTCCCATTCAAAGCTCCATTTACCACTCAGCATCACTCAGCCATGTTTGAGTCCCGAAGGGCCCGAAGGGTAAGATCCGCCGTTCATCCCAAGGATCCGGCAGCTCCCTTGGTGACTCTCTCCATCATTCGACCATATTCAACCCATCCAGATTTTTTTTTGATCCACGATGCCCAACTGGGCGAATCATTTCTAGGATCACATAGATTTGGAAGGTTTAAACCAGTTAAAACACGGAAACCAGAAACCAGATTAAACCAGCTGTCAAATGAGCAGTTTCCAAATCCGTGCTGATAGGAGTGCCCCCACTGGCTTGCATTTTCTTGCACTACTGCCAATTTATCCCAGCATTTAATAAACGGTCAGTCTGGTGGTAGGGCTCAAACTTTACCACCCACCAATCAGGACGAGAGGGGACCAAAATGGGTTTACCAAAAATATCATGGTGGATCAGCATTTTACCACTTAAATTGCTGTTTCTGGTTATCATGTGTCCCATATGTGGACAAAGCCACATATAAATCCTCGGGCCTTCTTCTCTTTCCTTCAAAGCCCTCTTCAAGTGGATGATGTCCTGTTCTTGTCGCCGACAGGTCTCGTCCAGTTTGCCTGCCAACCATGACTGGGGGTTGATTTTGCATCCCCTATTGGGGACTCCGGTAAACCCAATAACAAAGCGAAAAAAAAGGGATGGTTTGTTAGGTTTACCACAGTCAAGTGGGATCCCAGGTAAGGTGGAGAAGTTCTTGATCAACTTCATGGCATCGCTGTGGCTGCTGACTTCGTTCTATCCCTATACGTTCCATTCGAAAGTGACTAGCATGCTAGCTGCCAGAAGCCTACCGAAGCTGCCGGAGCCTGCAGTTCCAGGCACGGTCTTTAACTGATGATTCTCTTTCTCCAGCTGATTGTAGGAGTCTTGCAGCTCTTGGAAGCGGCTTCGCAAATCTGCCAACCTGGTTGAGACTGTTGGTGGCGCAAATAGCCTCCGATTGACTGCGTAAGTCAGGATGAGGAGCCGAACATACACCATCACATCTTGATGGGCTCAAACCACATCACAAATATCCATCCCTTTAAATTATCATCGTCGGAATCATCATCCCAGGTCAAAACAAACACCTTCAACCAAAACGCCCACATCAACCCAGCAACTCATGTTGCAATTCCTCCCGGTGTTTCTTCTCATCACTTTTGAGCCCCATGGATCCCATAGATCCCATGCCCAAAGGCCCCATCGATGGCATCATTGGAACATAGGGCTGCCAGGAGTACATCGGCGCCATCGGCACCAAAGCCCAGGGCGGGGCCGGCACGGCTCCGCGAGGCGCCAAGGCGCGCTCCGCAGCCGCGCGGATGCGCGCTGTGGTGTCCGCGGCAGCGGCCATGGCAACTTCTTCCTGGGCAGTGGAACAGGCCGAAACCAACAGCCAACAGGATAAAATATGACAAAAATACAGAATTGGTGTTAGAATGTTGTATAATGGGACTGTATATCCAGCCAACTGAATTTCAATATATATATATATGTATATGTATATACATGTATACGTAAAATAGGACTAATAATGCTAATCATAATAATAGTAAAAAACAATTTATATAATATATTATATATGCATTATGAACGTAATATCATATAATGTATATATATATATAATTATATATATATACATTTACAATATCATTCAATATGGTTCACGAGCCTGAGCCCCTGTGAGAACATGCCACCGGGTAAACTTTTTGGAAGCCAAGGCCTTGGTAGTTGGATGCACCTGGAACCCAAGTGCTCTTGGGACAGTAATTGACTCTAATTTGACACTTGGCGCACTTGGCCGCATCATGAGTAAAGAACCTGGCAGTGGCTACGGACGAATCAAACATCTGCCATCCGGGATTTCAAATCAAACTCGGGAAACTAGCTGGCAAATGGATGTCCATCACACAATCATCCACATGTGCCATGGTCGAAACATGATACCAGTATATTAGGGGTTTTAGATGGTTTTCGTATGGTAAACCCACCATCATATCCATCATTAGGGTTTCCTAATAATCCGAATGAGACTGGGGATGAATCCATTCCCATCCATTCCCAGGTTCCAAGGTCATCGGAACGGCTTCGCAGCTTGAAGCAGCTGTGCTGACCATGGCGCGTTCCACCCAGCTGCTTGCAGAGCCAGGGGATTTGTTGAGGCGAGGTGCCAACAACGGGGACTCCTCGACTTCCCGCATGGTGCCCAGGTGGGACGAGGCGCATGAAACCACTGAGCCAAGATAGGCAAGATATGATGAGATATGGTGAGACGGATGGCAACATAATTTGGAAGACAAGTGGGCAACAACGTGTAATTTCCTCCATGGGATTCTTCTGTTGATACATCTTGGGGATATTTGGGGATTCTTAACTTCACAGTTCAGCAACAGAACAACGGTGTGATGTCAAAGTTTTTGCGGGAACACTGAAGCCACTTGCAAATCCCCACCATGCCCAGCAAAGGAAGCGCAGTGCTGAGAACGTTCGTCTTCGGAGCCTTGTGCCCAATGTGCCCAGCTTTCCACCAGCCCACCCAAGAACAACGAAGAACACCAAGCAAGGCTCTCCACGCATGTCAAGTGCAGTGTTGTGACAATGCCATCTTGATTCGTTTCACTGGTTTGAGCTGCCCTTCCCCATTGGGAAA
Source organism: Cladocopium goreaui (assembly GCA_947184155.2). NCBI lineage: Eukaryota > Dinophyceae > Suessiales > Symbiodiniaceae > Cladocopium > Cladocopium goreaui. Next base: position 160,953 of record CAMXCT020006714.1, on the reverse strand, counting down.
CCATCATCCCACACAAATGTTTGGGAACGGATGACAGATTTGGCAAAGCCCTGAGCCTTTTCCTCTCCCTCAGCACCATCGAGCATGACCTTGCCGAAAAGAGTGCATGAACATGTCCAAGACCATTCCGAGGTGAACTTGGCACATTAGGAGCCTCAATTAGGATACATTCCAGCAAAAAATCCAAGAAGTAACCGACCCTGAACCATCAAACTTCATGAAGCTTCATTGGTTCCAACATCTTTGGGACTGCAACTTCTGTTCTCCAAAAAAAGCTGCCGTGGCTCCCCCACCATGCGGCAAGCAACTGCTCCCAGCAAGACCTGCAGCCGGAAATCCGGTACAGTGGTAATCTCAACCGGCAATGATCCATTACCATCCATTACCTGCAAATGAACTTAAACCATCTTAAACCTATATCATCCTATTATACACTAGTCATCTGTCCCACGAACCATCGTTATTTTCCATGGCTATATTTGATTCCCTTCGAGTCCCCAAGACAAGCATTGACCCCTATCCAACCCCTATAGCCATCCCTATCCCCAGGTCTTCGTCCCTTGTGCTTCATTTTTGATATCTAGGCTATCTAGGCCTCAATCAAGGCATAGAAGGGGCTGAAGCGCTGCACGTTGAACATCGCCAAGTTCGGCAAGGCCTGCCGTGGAGGATATCGTACCGGCTTCGTCATAGCTCGTGGCTTGACAATCCCAAAGATCCGCAAGGAACATCCTGGTGGGTACGGTGAAGCTAGTTGCTCTGCTATACAATCTACCCGTCTGTAACCAAACATGGCTGGGAATTTCCCCCTAACTGGAGGTGCTTGTGGGAAAATTGTCTATAACTTGGGGATTTCCATTCCCACGCCTCACTACCGGAGGGTAGTGGGAGAGTGGCAAGTTTAACAAGTTGTGAGAAGCTGCATTCAACAGTGTGAAATCAGGTCATCTGAAAATAGGATACTCCATGATACTCCATTCCATGTCATGGTCGACCATCATTTTCCTCACTGAAAACGGTAGCCAAAACGGGCCATGGACCCATCCACAACCAGAGATTGGAGGTCAAGGAAATGTTACACTCTGACCTAAAAACCAATATAATCCAATATAGTCCTGGTGTGGGGTGAGGTCCCAGTAATCTCCTAATTTTTCCTGTTAAATCATGTTAAATCTACATTTCCACTAGAGATCCTCCACCAATGTGGACCCTTTCGCGCACCTTCGGAGACATGGCTCCCTCCAGCATTCCCCAGGCCTCGGCGCAAAGAAATGGAGGAATTAGATTGGAATTAACTGTGATATTAAGATTGAGTATTACAGTAAAACATAAAACCACATACATATCATATACATCACATACATACATACATTACATTACATTACACTACACTACATTACATTACATAAAATAACATAACATAACATTACATTACACACACATATATATATACTAAGTATGTTATTTTTTTGTCTGAACGTTGGATATATCACCCGCTGATATCGTTTGGATATAGAACTTGACCAAGCAACAATGTGTATATACATGCCTTTTTGGTGGGAGTGTGCGTTTTGAACATTGGGTCCCACACCATTTCTGGCCAGGTAGAAAGAGGGAACAGTATCACAGTATGGTTGACCAGGTGAGGGCTACATCAATTTCACCAGGCCACTAGGCAGCCTCAAAACGTGATGCGATCTTTGACAAAGTCCCGGCCTGGTGGTCGTAGCAATATCCCAGCCTCGAGGGGTGGTGGTGTTGGCAACCCAATCCCTGGAGGAAAACACTCTTCCGGGTAGTGGCGGAGCCATTGGGGTTGCAACAAAAAAAAGGATGACACGAGGCATCATCCCATTTGTAGGGATGATTCTCCCAACAAACTGCTGTGTCCAACTTAGCAGTGATTCGGGTGATGCAACCGATTTCCAATTGACTGGGGCGTCCGTCACTTTTTTCTGCACCACTTCTCGGTTCAGGAAATGGAACCACATAGCTTGATGGAAATCCACCATTTTCCACATGGGTATGGATCAATACCTATTAATACCATTTTTAGGGTGATGAACATCCATTTACCAGCTATTTTGGGGTTCACCAGGGGTACAAGGTTTTGACACACTGCCACATTTTTTTCAGTGGCAAACTCACTAAGGGGGGCACCAACCCAGGAGACCTCAATTGAGATCTGCCAGTCTGAGTAGTCTGAGAGATCTGGCTTCGGCAACAAACCCACGAGGAAAAGGACCAAAGCGGTTCCTTGGAGACGGTGCAGGGCACACTTCTCTGGCGCATCTGCTTGGGACTTGGAGATTTCTTAGCACAAATGATGGGGCAAAAAAAGCCATGGGTGATCCCTACCCATGTCCCTAGCAGTTTCCATAGGAATTCATTGGGTCTCATCATTTGTAGTTTTCCAGCAAAGGTTTTTGACGCACAGGGTCTAATCTTCAAGACATGACCCATAGCCGTCACATTACCAAACTTAGATACCCTGCAAGCAGCTTGCTTGTTTGTGCATATATATATATGTGCAATGTGCATACGTGCGTTTATTTATTAATTTGTTGTTTTTCATTTATATATTCATTTATCTACTTATTTGATTATCTCTCTATATATTTATTTGTTATGTATATATATACATATATATATACACATGCATTTGTAGAATATGTATATATATATATGTGCAACATTAAGTGTATAACTCTATAACATGCAGAACTATAAAGTATCATATATAATTATATATGTAGATATAACTGATATAACCATATTTTATCATCCTTCATGGCAAGTGAACAATTGGAATCCTCCAGTCTCGGCTCCGCACGGCGCAGCTGCGCTTTGCTCTGCTTCGCCAGGACTGGCAGGGCGAAGGGCAGCGCGGCCTCATCGAATTCTGGGATTTTAGCCATGACCCATGGGGGGTTTGTTTGGCGGTTGAAGATGGGTTTAACCATGGGTGGGTTAACCAATATCTAATTCAAGTAATGGGATAACTGTAATAACTGTAGCTATCAAGTTGATGAGATTGTATTAATGGTTCCTGCATTGTCAGGAAAACACAGCCAATGAAATATTACATACCACCATTTTGGGCATTGGGGGACCCAAAATGACAATGTCCAATACTAAACTAGGATTGCCAGCTATTACCAGGAGGAGGTATTTCGTATTAGGCGAACGGGTTTATTCTTAAGTCTATCTGATATCCCGACAGTCTTTATGAGATGTCATTGCAACTCAAATATTGTCTGTGACAATGACCATTTTCAAAAAAACTCCACCAGGAAAATCTGACCTAGTAATGAAAAAACACTCATTTACAGATTCTAATCCCATAGGTTCCAGTTGAACATTGGGATTTTTCATTGCCGTGTCAAATGATCGGGGGTCATCCCTCGCACAGCACCATTTTAATCTTATAATATATATATACATATGATCTTGCTTTTGATGGAGTTGCATGGGGCAAGTGTGGTTGCAGAGACAGATGAAGGTTGCTAAGTAACAAATAAACTATAACCAGCAAGCATATCCAATGATATCCAAACAAATCAGAACTATCTAGTTGAAAAGGGCTTCCAACGAGCAAACGTATCCCAAAATATCCAAAAGAGTCTTAAATTTATGTAGTTGAAATGGACAACACAAGTTGGACAATGTGATACTGACCTTTTTTGGGCTTTAACCAACGAACATGGCCATGATTGAGCGCAGGACCATGGCAAAGGTGAGGGCTGATAGAAACCAGGTTGGAGCATTCCAAACCTTCCAAGTGACAGGATGGAGCTGGTGGAAGGAAATATGACTGGCAAGAGCCAAACACAACAGAACTGGTTGGTGGTTTTAACGCCGATTTAACATGACAAATTCCAAAAATATGTTGGTCATCTCAACGAATCAGCCCAAGCATGTTTGAAAACGAATAAATACACATAAAAACCATCCCATAAACTAACAGTTGGATGTGGAAAACCACCACCGATCATTTTCCGACCGGGCTTCCCAATGGGTTTTCCACCATTTTCCACATCTTTTTGGAGCAGTGGAAAACCCCATGGCAGCCGCCTCTGCGTGCATGGGGAACCATGCTTGCAGCATGCCGGCCGACAAGAAGCCATGCCTGGCATGGTGGAGCTGAGTTTTATGACCGCTTCGCATCTGGCCTTGGAAACCACACGAATTCCATCAACAATATACGTAGAACAACATTTAAAAACAATGTATACTTTGTGAATATCTATATAAACTTGTGTGCAGATGAAACATCTATGCCTGAATGAGCACAGATATAAAGACACACGCACACAAAACGACAAACAAATCAATCAATCAAGATAAAATACAGTCAATGGATGAATGATCTACACACAATCAATTACACACACACACGTGTACATTCAATGCATCCATGTATGTATGTATGTATATATATGCAGTGTATATATATATGTATAAAATATATGATACGTGTACATATTCACATTGCTGACATAGCTATTGATATCCCACGGAAATTGAGCGAACCAGTCCTCAACATTTCCAATAGAACAAACATCTCCAGGCATCTCTTAGCCTGTTCCACCCCAAAAAACATGAAAAAACACGAACGGCGACGAACACAGCGCAGGGTCTGCCAAATTGCAGTAGGCCAACCACTGAAGGTCACGTCTGAGAACAAGAACATGGGCCTCGAAGCGACGCAGGCCCGCAGGCTGCCCAGATCCCCAGGGGCCACCAAAATCGCGGCGAAATCGCACCGCCAAGAGCTGGACGAGAAAATCAGGAGAACCAACAAGTGCAGTGGATAGTATCCAAAAACCTCAGTGATAGAGGGGCCTGATTCTCACCAGAGATCTGGTTTTTCAAGCCATGAAATTGATTGTGTTGATTCGGAGCCACTTCCAATGATTTACATTGATCCACCATTAACTCATCTTTTTGCATCATCATTTCTGGATATTTCTAGTTCCTGGAGGTCCACACAAAATACTCCAAACATCCCCAAACACTTGCCCTGGGCCCCTAAACACGTTGCAAAATCCATTTCGGTGCCGGCCTCAGGGCCAAGAGGGTCGAACCATCAAAACTACGGATATGGCGGGATTTTTAACATGGGATAATGGGGATTAATATGATTTAATACGGAATAATCACCAAGAATGGGATTAAAGATGGGATGCATATGGATGAATGGGGTATGGCCATCCCACCATCACGAATGGGTTGAGCGAATTAATGGGTATACCCGATCAATAGACTGATTCCCATGATGATCCCCCACTATGGGTTTCGAAGCCAAATGATGTTGGTGTACTGTACTGTCTAGGATATTTCATGATATTTCCCACTTTGGAACGCACTTGAGTGAAAGACCCCGATGCCGAACAGGTGCACAAACACCTGTGGGAGCCCCAGCTGTTTGCCTCGATAGGTTGGGCAGCTACCAGTTGGGTCATAGAGTGCTTGCCTTCGGCAGCACCGCTCATCCTTTCAGATGAGAAAAATATCGACAACTATGTCTTGCTATGAACATTAATACGCTGCCTCCCGGCACGACGTGCCAGGGAAGGCAGCTACACCACTGGAAAGGCGAGAAGGCTGCTTTCATCCTCCATGAGATACGCAAAGGCACCATCGTTGCAATGGTTTTCCAAGCCGCTGACTTCTTCCCCAGGACTTAGCCAGCAAAATTTCGTAGCTCCCTGTTTCAGGAAGTATGGACTCACAATTTCTTGGAAGCGCGAAGCCTCGATGCTGGTGAGCTTCAGAGTGATCGGCTTGCCAAATTGAATGCGATGTTTGCTCTCCCGGGTGGTCACTGCCAGAATCGCACAGATGCCGTCACCGTAAAAAGCAAAGCCGCCATAAAGCATCCTGGTTGATAGGTTCGACCCATCTCAGGCAAATTCATGCAAATTCCCCAAATCACAAACACATTCCTCAAGTGAGATCTCGGGAATTGAATGGAAATTAGGAGGAGGAAAAAAAACATGCCCTCAATCTTTCTGAAACCGCCAGCTAGCTTCAAATGCCCCAGGATTTTCAGATGGTCATCCTGCAACCTCTCACATTTCTGCAGGTGCTGAGTAAAACTTTCCGCTATGCTGCGGGATGGGTAGATCCAGGCCGCGCTGGTGGCATGCTTGGGGATGGGCAGTTTGGCATGGGGGTGCCATGGCAAATCAAACCGCTGGGAGGCCGTCAGCAGAATACTCGACCCAAATATCCTTGTAGATCTGCTTCAAAAGGGAGAAAGAAAACAAAAACATAACAAAACACGCGCATCCCCTTTGGATTCCCCAAATGGTAGGTACGCCAGCTTGGAAAAACCACGGAACAAACCACAGCCGAAAAAAAAAGAAACAAAACCGAGTCAGGTCGGGAATCTCAGCAACACCTTTGGCCTCTGCCAAGGAATCCAGGGAGACCGTCAGCTGAAAGGCTCCCTTGTCCAGTTTGCTGTCAGTGATGAGGCTGGTGAACTTACCATCGACCAAACTCAGCCGCTGTGTTGGCTTGGACTGTGGAAATGCGCTCGGATCATAGTAGGTCCTACGTGGAGCGCTGGTTGAACCGCTACTTTGAGACCCATATTTGGTGACCTGGTGATCAGCCAAGGTTGAACTGGGATGATCCTCCCAGTGGAGACTGGAAAGCACTCACCAAGGAGGCAGGTGCAGGCGCCGATTGATGAAAGGATATAAAAAAAGAAAAATGAAGTGATGACCTCACCAACTACCCATTGAGAAGCCAATGAACCATTGAAAATCATTGAAAGGTGTCAGGTTTGAAATCGTTTGGCCATTTTGTGCTCCACCTTTCAACCACCCCTCCTGGCAAACCTGTCGCTGATCACTCTCCAATTGCCTTTGGTGTCTACCGTCTCGAAAGCCACCAGAGTGGGTTCGTGACCTTCGTTGTTGATGCGGGCCACAAAGTCACACAAAGGAGTCAGTGTGTTCAGGGACTTGTCCATTGCCTGCAGGTGGGGTGGCGCAAACACACCTTGTGTTAAGGGGTCCACCTGGTTTCCCTGTTGGTGCATCACTAAATCAGTTGGACAGGATCCAGCAAGCCATAGTCTCAGAACCTGGAAATCATGAAAACTGGAATCCTAAAGTTCATCTTCTTCGTGGAAGTCATGGAACACGACTCAGCTTCCTGGGGCTGGGTGGTTGGGTCACTCATCCCGCATCAAAGTCAAGTGGGATCATCATCGCATTTTTAGGCTTGGGAATAATGCAGCCAGCTACAGATATATCTATTATACCAGTTTTACGGTCGGTAAATATCATTATAAATGCTAAATTTGTTGGTTCAATTTCCCAATTTCTCGCTGGGAAAAGAATCTGGCATGACAAGAAGAACCCGCAATCTTTGCTGGTAACTTTTGGTAATCTAATCTGGCAATTTGATTTTCCCACCGTTTCCATATGTTTCTATATGGTTTTCCTGTCAAACATGGTGATTTCTTGTTTGGCTGCCTGAGGGCAAATTTCCCCGTATATGACCCACTAGAGGGGTATACGACATATGAATACATATGATATATGATATATGATATATGACATATCTGACATATGTTGTATGATATATGATACGATATGATATGATATGATATGACCCCAAACAACTTCCTTGGTGCTTCGAACATTTCATCAACATCCACAACTCCGGAGCCTCCGGAGCCCCTGCAACTTGGGACCAACTACAGTAACAGTCGTAATGATGGTGGACTCAATCGACAATATATATGATGGTAGAAACAACAAACAGGGGTTCAACTACATTTACATTTGAAACGCTTTGTCTCCAAATCGGGGATGTCTACCCCGATTTATTTGTAGGCAAATTCAAGCGATGATCAAACATGAATGACATGTATGTATCATAACTTTAACCAGCCAAACACTGGAACTAACCCAGTTGATCCTGTTTTTGCTTCAGTCCCAAATCAGTTGGTCCCATTTCTATTGGCCAATTGTGACCTTGACCTTTCCGTCCTGCTGGATCTTCGTTCCGGCCTGCAACGATGCCACAATGAGGTGCTCCGGCACGTCGCGGCCGGTCTGCTCTGCGCGGACTTTGATGCGCTGGCGGATGGCGTGCTCCGAGGCGCTGATGTAAAAAATGGAGATGCCTTGGGCGCCCAAGGGGTTCTGATGGAACACATATGGTTTCCGGTTTTTTCAATGGTTTTTCTATTGTTTTCTATGGACTGATTTTTGAGACTGGGATTATGTATATTAGAGTGGATGTGCAACACGGCTCGCGAAATCGAAGCAGCCACTCAGCCACTCAGCCACTCTGCCAGAGAGGCTGGACCAGCCACTCAGCCACTCAGCCACTCTGGCAGAGCGGCTGACGCAGCCACTCAGCCACTCAGCCACTCTGAGCGGCTGAGTGGCTGAGTGGCTGTACCAGCCTCTCTGGCAGAGTGGCTGAGTGGCTGGTCTAGCCACTCTGGCAGAGTGGCTGAGTGGCTGAGTGTCTCCGGCAGATTGGCTGGAGCAGCCACTCAGCCACTCGGCCACTCTGGCAGAGCAGCTGACGCAGCCACTCAGCCACTCAGCCACTCTGAGCGGCTGAGTGGCTGGTCCAGCCTCTCTGGCAGAGTGGCTGAGTGGCTGGTCTAGCCACTCTGGCAGAGTGGCTGAGTGGCTGAGTGTCTGCGGCAGATTGGCTGGAGCAGCCACTCAGCCACTCAGCCACTCTGAGCGGCTGACTGGCTGAGTTGCTGGAGAGCCATTGGAGTGTAAGCAATATTACCCAGACCTAATTTTTCTTAGGTCTGGGTAGTATCTCAAGTGAGGTTTTATGCTAATTTAGGGCCCCTTCCTTTATTCATCCAGGCACTGGGGCATATATTCTTATGGGTTGAATGGAATCTTAGGCAAACAGGCAAACATCTGTGTTAAAGGGTTGTGAGAAAGAAGTCATTAATCATTTGTGTTAAAGGGGTTCGCTCTGTGGGTCCCTGCGGATCATCATGGCGAAAGGAATGAGACATTTGGTTATAGTTCCAATGTTTTCATATATGTATGTTATAAAAGAAAAATATGTATATATATATATGTATATATATATATGTAGATATAGCTAGACACAAACACACCTAAGGTCATATCATCCACCTCCATCATTTCATCATTTACCACAGTTCATTTTCACAACAGTTCATATCATTTCATCACAGTATCAACACAAAATAAGACCACATAATTTCATACATCATCATCCCACATCATTTCATCATCATCATCATCCATCATCACATAAATTCACATCATAAAGTTTCATCATAATATTTTATCATAATATATTATTATAAAATGATATCATAAATCTAAATCATCCACGTCTAACATTCCTATGTTCGAATCATAAATTTTCATATATTATGATATGAAAAAATATGGGGTTAAAGTCTTTTGAAGTTTTTTGGTGTAATGGTTTTCCAGATTTGTTTCAATTTTGCAATTCTGGCTTCATCATCTTTTAAGTATTCCTCCATATATGTTTGTTTTTTCTCTTCTTCCTTTTTGAGTTTTTCCTTGCTGGAATGCCTGTCGGTTTTGACATGTTTGGACAACCTGCATTGTTTCACATTCCGTTGGCAAATGTCGCAGAATACTTCCTTTTGATTATATACTTTGTTACTCTCCTTTTGTTTGTCCAAGCATTCAATACACATTCTATTCATTCCATTGAACTCGTCACCCTTTTTGTTTTTCTTACACTTTGTGCACTTTCTACTCTCCATACTATTATTATAAGGTATTATCCTTTCAATTTTAAGTGTATTTCCTTATGCCATTAAAAAAAAACACATATTATCTGATATGAAAATTTATGGGATTCAAATATAAATTCCTTGTTGTATTCTTTCATACACTTTGTCAAACTTATTCTCGTCAATAATTGTATTTCCAATAAACTGTTCATTGTCTTTGATATGCAACAATATTTTTCTTAAGCAATCTATAAAGGTTTCATGATTAAAGTTATCATCCATACAATCAGCATCATTAATATTCATTTCTAACATGCAGAATGCAACTGTAAAATATGAATTGTTACAACATTTTTCAATCCTTGTCCACAATCTTGATAATGTCTTATCTCTTTTTCATTTAATACTAAATTCATTTTATCATCTGGAATTTCATTCACTAAAGTATTATAAACGTAAATTTGAATTTGTTCATCAATATCATCATCGTCACAAGGGTTAATATCAATTTCAATTGAATCAAAATGACTCATTATATTTGAGCAACTTTTACAGGCTACATATTCACAAATTTTATTACCAATACCATCGGTAAAATTATTTTTTATAATTCATTTTATTGTTGCATATTCACTACATTTACAGCTTAAGATTTTTTGTTTGATGTATTCTTCTTGATTGATTTCACGTTCACTACTTGTATCACTGAATGACATTTCGCTAATATATATATATATAGATAATATATATATATAATATTCCTTTAAGTAGATTTCCTATAAATGGTAATTTATATGTTCAGCAATTCATGCCTCAATAGTGGTCTATTGTATCCTTCTAATGTATAATATGTTTGATTCAATTTTTCATCAATGGACTCTACGGTATACTCACCTTTCAAAAAGTGTGAGGTTCTCTCCTTCTCCGTTGTTGCTTTCTTCCTTTTGATTTTTACTTTGTCTCCCACAAATAGTTCAGGATAGAGCCTCTGTTTCTTTGCTTTCATTGCAATGTTTAATCTTGACTTGAATTCATTGTCTGTATCTCTGGCTTTATACGGTGTTTGACCAGTAGCGGAATGCACATCTTTATTATTGTAAGTTAACACAATTTCATCTATGTAGTCTATCCATTGTATATTCGCTTTTTTATTCTTTTCATCGTTCTCAACTCTTTTGCATAATTTGTCTTTAAAAGTTGTTTGTAAAACGCTCGGCAAAAGCAGGATGGCCTCTTGTCCTATACAATTCGGTCTTCGCTTTCTACATATGCTTGGAATTCACCACTTGCTATAGCTTTCTCGTCGTCGGTGTATATGATTTCAGGTTTCTTTGCCATCTTCTCTATCGCTTTCTTTGTTCCTTGAATAACACTGCCTGTCTCTTTCCTTCTTACTGGGACTACGACAGCATACTTACTCAAACAATCAATACAGACTAATCCAGCTCTGTATCTTTGTTTTACCTTTAAATCTTTTTTGGAAATAAAGAATATATCAACTTGGTATCTATGATTGTTATGTGGAACAACAAAGCTGTTATAGCCTCTCGGGTTCATTTTTATCTCTACACTCTTTTCGAAAAAATCTTCAACATCTTTCATAGTAATAGATTTGTCTTTCTCTCTTGCATCCTTCAAAGTAGTGTTTTTGGAACCAAACCCTGCTTTATAAGAATATATGTTTCCTATGATTTCTTGCTTACTCATACCAATATTTTATTAAGTTTATTATTTTGAAAAAATCTAATGTGAAGAAGAATTGCAGTGGCAACAATAAGCCTCGCTGTTGTCAATAGAATGGCACAGTCCATTATCACCTCTCTGCGCCGTAAAGTTACTTGATAATTTGCCCTCTGGTATCAAGATTAAATTTAACTCCACACTTTGCACAACAACCCTTGAACATCTTCAAACATGTTCATCAATGTATTCATCAACTATTTCTCTTCCTCCTTTTCTGTCTTGTCCTTTGTGACCTTCAACCTTGTTTTTAAAATAGTTAACTACCAAATTCTTAAACATATCTTCGCCGGCTGTATCATTTTTGAAAAATATACATTATTGAAATCGGTTGCTCTGGTTACAGCACACCATAGCCATTCTTTGCTCACCAAATAGTCGTTGTAATAGTTGTTTCCAATCCTGAACTTGTAGAGTTCATCACCACTCTCTTTCTTTTTAAGTGATTTCAGGTTATGGTTCAAAGTGTATATGTGGCTGTTCTTAATCAATCCGTTGAAGTTATGTAGCTATGGCAGTTGAAGTTTACAGGGTTATGTTTGTAAATCAAGTTGCTGTCAATGTCATATATATATATACTCTTGCTTGGATATTGAAATGTTTAAAACTTTATCCGTCCATTTCATTGATTGATGACTCTGCCGCAGCCACTCAGCCACTCAGCCGCTGTGCCAGAGTGGCTGATGCAGCCACTCAGCCACTCTGCCAGAGTGGCTGGAGCAGCCACTCAGCCACTCAGCCACTCAGCCACTCTGCCGGAGTGGCTGGAGGAGCCACTCAGCCACTCAGCCACTCTGCCAGAGTGGCTGGAGCAGCCACTCAGCCACTCAGTCACTCTGCCAGAGTGACTGGAGCAGCCACTCAGCCACTCAGTCACTCTGCCAGAGTGGCTGGAGCAGCCACTCAGCCACTCAGCCACTCTGAGTGACTGAGTGGCTGAGTGGCTGCGTCAGCCACTCTGCCAGAGTGGCTGAGTGGCTGATGTGAAAATTTCCGCCATTGCGCGTTCAATCTAATATTATGTGATATTTTCGGGATATTTAGGGATGTCATGGAAGTTCGAAGATACAAACATGGCAACCATGAGTGTTTGATGGCTTCATCTAGCCATTTCCAAGACAAATTCCACACTGAACCCTCTCAACCGTTCTTATTTGGCCAGGTATAGCCAGCTTCTGCTAGAACTCCAGGCCCAGGAACGGTAGTGTGGATGCGTTTGACGGATCCGCCGAAAGACTTGCTCATAGAAGGCAGCATCACCTGGGATGCCGCGAATCACTTGGGGAATTTTTCGGTGGATCAAGCCCCGGTAGCTCACCAATGCTGGACGAGTTAATACTCCAACAACTGGAGTAAAACGGCAGCATATCTACATGAATGGCGGGTATAGCATGACCAATAGATATTTCTTGGTGGATTTATCAGGATTACGCATCCCCCAAACTGACACAGACCCCAGCTGGGCAGGGTCGAGTTGTTGGTTGAGGGGATGTTACATGATGTTACTCAGTGGCTGGACCCATGTTCAACCGCAAAGCTAGGACATCCTAGGACTTGGATGGTTTAAATCTGTTCCTATTCATTTTAAGCATGCATATATCATGATATATCAAGTTGGCGATCCCCATATTTTCATATATTTCCCCCAACCAATCCCATTACCACAAACCTTAATGAAGGAACGGGTTCGAGTTTTCCTAAGATGGATCCAGTCCCATCACCGATGTCGACTGGTCACGCAATGAACCATCGACCCAAATATTCTGTCGCTTCTCCATGGCTGCTGCCTGGGCTACCTGAGAAGGGAAGGGGCTGTTCCTGCCATTGGGAGGAGGGGTTGGAGAACTACTTGGGGGTGCATCCCAACTTATAGATGCTATTCTCATAGTAGCTCAAGATTGACAATTCTCAGGGTCAACCTGTTAGTTGCATCAGTGGCTACTGTATTTTCCAGGAAAAAATGCACGATTGGAAGGTCAAATGGAATCGTCATCCCAACATCGAAAATGCTGTGATCTCCAGGATCTCAGGTTGGGAGAGATAATCCAAGGATAACCAAGGTATGTAAGGAAACATCTGAGAGGATTGGGTAGATGAGATAAATATGAGATGAACATCTTAACATATCAACTGTTCCATGGCTATTCACCAAAGGGAGGAGGCTAGTTGAGTCTGGGCTGGAACGTTTCCAATGAAATGAAACAAACTGTGACCAAACCACTGGGGTGATCTGCCACAACATCTGAAAGTGATGCTGGTTCATCCCCCACGGGAATTGTAAATCTTGCTCTGGAGGTCCAATAGCTATTCATTAGTATCCCGAGCTGTTTGTAAACATGCGGTCGATCAAAATCCCCATGTGGATGGTACAAACTTGCGGTCTGGATATTAAAACACCAGCCCCACAACAGTATTCAGGTGAGAACTGATGTTCTTGTTTTCAGCATATCACCAAGTTCTTGAAGCAATTGCATGGCCCCAAGTCATTGGGTTTTGGAAAGTATATCATGGCCAATCTCAGGTAGTCCACATTTTTGTTTTCCCTTTAGCCTATAATTATAGGCAACTTTCAGAAAACATGCCACTTTGGGAAAGTGGCATAAATTTCTGCCACTGGGGTAAAAAACTTCCACTTTGGCTGGTTCTGGGATTATAGCCATCCTCTTGGTGTCCACCGGGGCCCTTTGCTGCAGCCTTCCTTTCCCTGATGAGCCAAGTAAAAATTGAATGGGAACATATCTTCCCCATACTACCAAAATCATCCCAAATCAAGGGGAAAGGGATCCAAACAACAGTTATCATGTTTTTTTTGGCACAGTCATTGGAAATCAAACCCTTTGGTTTTTCCAACATATCTTTTGTCTTATAATTTCAGGATTTTTTTCCATCCACTGTATGTTCTTGTTTCCATATTTTGTACAAATCCAGGCAAAACCAACTGGACCCCCAACTGGACCCAACCACTTTGGCGTCTGGAAACATAGATGAACTTCCTGACGATCCAAAACAATAGCACCCGCTCATCTCAAGTGCTCTTTCGATATAAGTAGCAACAGATGCCAATTCACTTTTCTATCTCTTATTTTTTGGGGGGTTGCTATACACCTTTCTCCAAGTTCCTTCCAAAAAACCAGCATTCCCTTTGCGCCGGCCTCCACCATGAAACTGGACTCCATGTGGCACATGGTCCCCGCGGAGTCGCGGTCTCGGGCCACGTAGTCGGGCCATTCGGGCATCATCATCTTGAAGGCGTCCGGGTCGATGTGCACGATATTTTCCAGGGGGAAAAAACCATGCTGGGACATCCATGACAAGGTGTAGCCCTGGCACAAAACCAGAAAAACCAAGGGGAATTAGTGGTTTGGGGTTGTTGAGTTGGTAGGTCATCTCCTACTAAGTGATGATTTCCTTAATTCGCTTGGGGATGGAAAGCAAACGCAGCACTTAGGTTTGTCCCAGAACAGGGCGTCCTCCAAAATTCAAGCTGTTTAGGACATAGTCTCCCCCCTTGAGATTGCCATACATTGGGATATAACTTCTTTTCATTCCTAACGTTACGTTGGTTATATCCCCATGAAATATTCCCATGAGATGCTACCATTGTTTTATGGTGACCCCGGTGACCCCCGTTTCCACATCCTCCGGCCTTGCCAACGCCCATGGGGCCACAGGTGTAGACCAGCCAAGGGGCAGGTTGCTCCACCACCCGTGAAATGACACTCTTGATGGCCTGGACCGATCCCAGGTGTGGAAACTGGGGTAGCGACTGGCTACTGGGGGACCTTAAGAGTTGCGGAGAAAACAGGTGTGACTCATTTTGACTCGCAAACATGGCTACATCAACACTAGAGGTTTCACTCACAAACACCGGTACTAACGTAAAACAAACATATACAACAATTCGGTTTACCTCCCAGAAACACACACAAAAACGAAGGAATCCAAACTCGCAAAATGGGGATGCAATCAACAAGAAATGCGGATTTGACACACACACACACAAACGTGTTGATCTCGGCAAGACAATCGGAAGTTTTACCTCACAGATTATTCGCTAGAACACATTCTATATATATATATATATATGTATAATATCTATTTACTTATATGTGTATGCATGTGCGTAAGCATGTGCACTGACAAAGTTGATCACCACACGCACACTCACAAACAAACATGTGCATGTATATATATATATATATAATTGCAGGTATATACATGTGTATGTATAATGTAATGTTTATGTTTGCATATGCATATGCACATGCATATGTATATGTAAATAACCATATATCTGTCTATCGATATATAAATGTATATCTAGCTCTATCTGTAAATATCTAAAAAATCATTATATATATATATATCTTAGGTATCTATCCAATCTAGACATACCTACCCATATCTACCCATATCTATCCATATCTACCCATACCTATCCAAATCTATATAACTATATCTATCATCGATATCTATCTATATTTATCTATATCTATCTATATCTATCATCGACATCTATCTATATCTCTATCTCTATCTATGTATGTATCTATGTCTATATCTATACCCATATCTATATGCATTTATCCAAATCCATCTGCATCTCAAAAATGAATATATATATATATATATGTGTGCATATCTATAATATCTGGGTAAATTATGGTAAATTATAATAATTCATTAACATGAAATAAGGCTATCTTGGGGATGATGTCTCTTATTAACCATGATTCCAGTGAGGTCGCAGTGAGGTCGTTATAATTTACCCATATATATATACATATGTATATATATATATGTATATTTAATATACTGTATATACATATATATATATATGTATATCCATCACACACACACACATATATATATACATATCATCTTCATATATATATATACACAAATGAAAATCTCAATATAAATAGAAACGTATATATATATATATAAGTATCTATCTACATATCTACGTACCTAACATACACAAATATACATATATATATATATACCATATATACATACCATATATATATAATATTATATATATATGCCTATGGGTATATCAGTATACCTTATATCTCTATGTATGTGCACATGTATAGTGTATAAAATGTATAAATATATAAATATAATAAATATGCCCTTGTAATGTACCTACTAGCCATGCTGGCCCACAGATCGGGAATAAGCAGTCAGACTGCAGCTCTATGTAACTGCTCCCCCTCCACGCAGCCCCGAAACCACGATCCTTGGGGATGCATCTTCAGATTCTCCACTATCAACGTCTAATTTCTCGGGCTGCTGAGTATCAACTATATCAACTATCAAATATTTAGCTTATCAACCCCATGACGGATCCATGGTGCTGGTATATATGCGAACATAAAGGGGGTATATTGATGGGATCCATGTTACCATATATAGCAGCACCATGGATCCTATGGGAACACTTATCAACTATCAAAATCTATCAAATATCAACTATTCCCACCTGGTCTTGCCATAGTTGCCGCTCTTTGGTGTAGTTTACATGGTAGCCGTAATCACGGAGCTCGCGAATCTTGCGGAAACTGCCGTGAAACTTCAGGGTGTCCTGAAGCCGACTGACAGCTTCAGAAAGCAAACTAGGGGATGCTCCCAACTTATCGCAGTTTTAGCGAAGAACATGGTGATCAACATTGATAAACTACAGTCAAAGATGGGATCTTTGGGTTCCCCCCAAAAAACAGCGATCGAGTGGATGCCACCCGCAAAACATTGCGATGGAAACGGCACACATCTTGATATGATATGCCACGCACTCACACATATGCACCCGTGTGTGTATTTATATATGTCACATCATAGCCTTGCCAAAAAGAGTCCTCCCGGTAATTCTCGAAAGTGGGCTTCGAATAATCGTAGCTGGGCTTGGTGACAAAGCCGCAATCCAAGCCACAACCTATGTAGGCAAAGGCAGAACGTGGCAGAACTGCAGCAAGAACCGTGCTGTTGAGTCTGTGAGTTTGCATACTCCCTTGTATTGCAACATGGCACCGGAGAGTCACCACAAGAAAATCGTGAACAAATGTCATTGCCATGTTATCCCTGAGAGTACCCACGGGTAATCAAATATGGCAATGGTCAGTTTCCCATCTACAAATGATTTTCCCATAAGAAGGGTATTTTCAATTGCCACAACTGGATGGTACCTATAACATCCTATAACACTGTCAGCCATCTCCTTTGGGCAAAGGAAACGTCACCAAGCCACGAAATCTGGTCACAAAATTCTGAAGCGTATGTGCTACAGGACCATCGGCTACTGCCCGGGCAAACTCCCAAAATGTAACGTTCCCATCGGCGTTGGCATCAATCGATTCCTCAGAAAATGGCACTCAATAAAGGCCCAGCCCAAATTGGCAATCCACTGTCACATTCATCAAACTCATAGAAAGGAAACGAGGATTTTGGACTACCCTCTGGTATTCTAACATACAGCTGCTATGGAAAATCCCTTAGTTGGTTCCATGACTTTCCAATTAAAACATATTGAAACCACAATTTCCTACGAGGATTTCCCAGCTAGCCATGCTTCATGACACCAGAGGCTACTTCTCCATGAAGCTCCAAGCAGCGGCCGATTTTCCAACAAACCAGGTTAAAAAAAACCTCTGGGCTATGCGGTTGAAGAACATGAAATACATGAAACATATGATGTACAAAGATCACAAGGAACCAAAGAACTCCATGTATGGCACCCAAAATAAACTGTTTTTTTTTTTTCATCATTTTTCCTCCAAGAATATGGTCGTCCGGAGAAGATCCGGTTTAACCGGACACAGCCAAAAATCCATGTATCGGCGGATGCCGAAAAATCCCATCACATCTCCCATATTTCAAAGTATGTCCCACACTCTACCGAATACACCCAATCATATCCAACAATATCCCTACCCCCAAATATATCCAATTATATCTTGCAATATCCCTACTCTATCTCCATTGTATCTCAAAACATCCCGATTCTATCTCCAAAATATCCTATTTCGATCTATTTCGAAGGTTAGTTACATGAATTATTTCATGTTACTCCCCAATTTTTCACAGAATGTCCTATTTTTCACACAGGGAAAGCTCTCATTTCGCAGCCCCACCATGACTGCCGCGCGGCATAGAGCCGCTTCAGCTCGCCCTCTTTGAGATCGCTGAAGCCCAAGCGTTGTGCCATCGCCTGGAGATGTTCCAAGCGCAGATCCTGGGGGCGCCCGAAGCTTTGATGTGGAGAATGGGAGCCCTTAAGGGATCCTTAGGAAAATTCGCATCAACCTTAGAATCAACCTGGTGATAGATGATGGATGCTGGTTGGTTCTATGATGATTGGATGTTGGATGATGGTTGGGTGAATAAGATTGAGACTTAGGACCTAGGAAGGAACACGGTGATGACATTTCGCAAAACGGATGGTTTTTCCAGCTCATGGGGATATGACCACTGCAAGGTCAACAACTGGAGGGCCAAGCTAAGGTCGCAACGAAGGCTTCCACATGCCTCACATTTGCAGAGCTGCAAATGAAAATCTCATGGCCTATGGGCCTATGCTATGAAACAACTTCCCTCGCATGGCCTGCGAAATCTGCCGGTGAGTGGCTCCAACTCATCCCCCAAAAACATCGATCAACTTGGAATCATCCGCTGTCGGGACTTGAACAGCACAGAGCAGTCGTTCTATGTTTTTTTTCCAGGCGCATACCACGCACACATGCACACACACAGGGATTTGTGTGATAGAAGTTTAGCATAGTTTAGCTCAGTATTGGAGAAGAACAATGCATTTTTACAAGTGAGATTTTCCAACAATTTCCCATGTTTATCCCATCAACTGGGAATGTAACCAGCCCAGCTGCATCAAGCTGGTACTCTCCACTGCTTCCTGGTAGAAGTGCTTGATGATTTCCTCGCGCCGGCCCCAATTGTTTCACTGGGAAATCACCCATTGGGCATTTAAATGGGAAACTCCTCACACTAAATGTATCTACCCTCTGGTAATTTAACATAGCTATTGAAAATCACCGTTTTTAATGGGAAAATCCACTATAAATGGCCATTTTCAATAGCTACGTTAAATTACCAGAGGGTAAATGTGAGGTTTTCTGCCATGTATCATTACCAAACGGTAATTAAGTGCAAACCGCATGAGGCAAACGTGAAACTTGTGGGGAAAACCAGACTAGATCTCAAGACCAAGTCATACTGGCAATTACTTTGGTAGGAAGGATGGACTATATCCGAAACATCCCACCGTCACGAGCCCTGAGCATTCAACGATGCACGTGAAAGCACGAACTAGATTGAACCAGTTTTATTTTAGTTCTCATAGTATGTTCCATTCTTCTTTTGGTGGTGAATAACTTCCACCACCCCTTTGTGCCGGTGGAAGTCCCAATTTCTTGCCCTTTTTGCATGCCGGGGGTTCAATCCCCATATTGGGATGGGACACCAAGAAAAGGGGTTGAAGCCGTCAATGGGAGATCTCCAGGATCCTAAAATGGAGGTACGTTAGTACCATATAAGGCCATATTTTTGGGGGATATCCCCTTACATAGCCCTTATATAGGCCTTATATATGGTAGGTACCTCCATTTTAGGATCCTGAAATTCCCATTGAATCAGGCCGTAATATTGTTCTCATTTGTAACTATAGTACTATCTCTATCCTTAATCGTGGCTAAACCCAACAATTTTGCTTCAGAAAATCGTCCAAGACCAACTAGATCCATTTAGCATTGAACCCGTGGTGCAACCCTCTAACTTCTTTTTTCGCGAAAATCATCCCAAAGCCTCACCCAAATTTCTTTGGCTGGCTGGTGTTCATTTTCCATTAAAATTAACAAGGATATCACACCTGATAGATTGGATTGGATTAGATAGGACGAAATTAAGATTGAGATTAAGAGTAAGATCAAAACAACACCTTAGATCAGATTACTGTAGATTACATATAATTATATCTATAATTATATATATATATATCTATGCATAAAGATTGAAGGAACATAGAGTACTCAACTTGGGGTATTGTCTGAACTACAACAGCCCTAAAAAATCAAATTGTTGCTGGTTATAGCACCAACTACTTGATTAATTATTGATGATTAGCATCCTCATGGCGAATCATCATTTTTCTCCCTCAAAAACCAATGAGCTTTTCATTTTCTTGGTTACCCATGGTTACCCTCTAATTTTTCTTGGTCAAATCCAACCAAATCCCTCTAATTTTCCTTGATCAAATGCCATGAAATCCTCATTTTCTCAGTGAAACTTGCAGATTTTCTCATCTTTTTGAAGCGTTTCTTCCTATTTCACCCCATGTTTTCTTGATAAAAATCCTCCATTCTCCCATAAAATCACCATTGAAATCTCCCCACAAAACCCGCGGCTCCGTGGCATCGCCGTTCACCTTAAAGGCATCGCTGGTCATGGCGCTGGTGACGGCTTCGGAGCTCGTCCGCTGCAGCGACATCATGGTGCCGCTGCGCAGCTGGAAGGCGCGCGAGGTGCGCTCCTACGGGACACCCCAAATGAATTTCGGCCATTTTTTCCATGGGAAAATGTGGGAAAAACATGGGAAAAACCATGAAAACCATGGGAAATATGAAAACAATGGGAAATATGGTATATAAACCCAAATTTGTAATTTCTTCCCATGAAAAACAATGGGAAATATGGGAAATATGGTATATAAACCCATATTAGAAACCAATCAATGATATATGAAACCATTTTTTCCATATATCTTCTGGGGTAAAAGATGGGAAAAACCAATGAAAACCATCGCCTATAAATCTGAAACATGGGAGAATCACTTGAGAAAAAGTGGTACTTCTGTTTTTTTAATGGAGATTGGAGGAACATTGGGAGTTCGACCTGGGATCTCACGGAATATGACGGAGATAGAAAGAACCATGCATGGAAAATTGCAAAAGAAACGTGGATGTTTTCCAAGATTTTCATTGGGGATATGGGATGGGATATATATATAACCAACTCCAGCCCAGCCACTGTGGAAGAATTAATTCTTTACACGGGAAATCATCCGTTAAATAGGTGATTCTATGGTACTGAAACGGCAAGAATGAGGGGGGGGTACTGTATACAACCAACAATTTTACGGAGATTCTCTGGGAAAATCATTGGAATCATATGGATTCATATGGAATATTATGGGGATATACCTGACCAACAAAACTAAGATTATACCATTTTACCCGTTAAGTCCGTTAAGTTATACCCAAGCTTTGACCCTAACTGGATCTATATAACTGGGGGACTGAATTACCCCAATGAGTCCTATGTGTAAAATCATCCCACCTGGCAATTGGTTAGGAACCAGAATATCACCCACTTGATTACAAATGGGAGACACATACCTAGGGGCTTCCCAACTCTAGTGAAATGGTAGTTGATGTAGTTGCAACTGTGATGTTGGGATATAGATGGTATATCTTTATCTTGAATTTCCTTGGTTCATATATCTTGACCGTTTGGATTGCACAATCTAGAAAATGCGGAGGGTGTGATAAACAAGGCAACACGTCGTTTCAGGACTTAAGAGTTTCGTTCTATTTGCAAAGGCATCTTCACTTGGAGTATTTAGAAAATCGCGCGAAATTTTGCACTATGGAACATCTATCGAACATCTCACACATACAAATTGGCATATTCACGTGAGGACACAGCGGACTTGCCGGAGTTTGTGTCAACACAAGACATCCGATCCAAGAAGCAACCCCCGGTGCTTTTCTTCTTTGCAAGGCAAAGAAACAAACAAAGTTTCGTGTGCGTTCAACTACGTTCAACTAACAACTATGGCCTGAAACACACACACACATATATATATATATATTATATAATATCTTATGTAACCAATAGTGCGCTGCCATCAACTACCGAAACATCTCCAAACATCAAAACTACTAACTGCATGTTTGCCTTGGAATTTGGCTTAGACTGCCATTTCAACATCGAAGGAACCCATCGTTCTGGCTCATGTTGGGCTTGCAGCATCCACTGGGTGTTTCTCAAGGCTTGGAGACTTCTCAAACTCATGGAATTTCTCCTAAAATCATGGGTGAAAGAACATCAACATCAAAAGGCCATTTTTTTTTTCCATCCAGAATTTCTGATCAAACAGTTTCGCATAAAGACCCTTCTGAAGACTCCTGGTCAAGCTCGGCTGGTTGTTCCTCCCCTTCATCCGCATCTTCCGTGGGGAGACCTTCGCCACCTCCGAAATTCACAGAGTAGTCATCGCCCGGAGATCCGCAGAGCGGCTTGCAGGGCTTGCAGCTCGCACTGCAGCCCATGGCCTGGACGCCGTCGTTTTTGGGGTCCAGTTGTGTTGGATGAGTTGTATGATGGGGTGTTTTTATGACACATGGATATGAACATATAACTAGAAGTAAGAATAGAGATAGACATCAACCGCATTCAAGAGACAAATAAGGAAATCAAAATGACTAAATCCATATAATTGTAAATGGTATAATATACATATATATATATGTATATATATATAAATATATATGTATACATATATATATATATGTATACAGACCCAAAACCATTCTGTGTATTGATATGTTGCGTAATTATTGTTGTGTCATGGTTTGCATACGGAATTACAGATGGAATTCCGAAATCTCGGGAGAATCGTGGGGAATTTCGTGAGGCCAAGCAACGGGGAGCTTTGACACCAACCATGGGGATATACTAACCACAGAAAAGGGATGCCAAAAAAACAACAATTTTAAATGTTTTATTAGGATATCATTATCATTATTATATCATATTTACAAGGGAATATATATATATATATAATCGGGTATGATTCGCAACAAATTCTAGTTGGGTCATGTTGGGTCTGTCTGAAAATGGACAGTGGCCTCAATTTTTGGCGATTGCTCAATGAACATCAATGAACATCAATGAACATCAATGAACATCAATGAACATCAATGAACAACATCAACGACACGAACACACACAAAAACATCATCGGCAATTGCAAATGATATGTTTGATATCTTATATGCAACCCAAAACTTGACGGTTGATGATCATTTTGCACATTAAGGTGGCAACTTTGAAGGGATACCACCATTTGAAGACATAACCGACTTATTAATAACTACTGTACACTTTTTTTTGCATATTCTGAAACGTATCCGGGGTGTTTTTCAAATGTACCATCTTTCTGGAGCCCCGCCTTGACCACCTATGCAAGTCCCAAAGTGGGCGCGTATCGAGTGAAACTTCTTGTGCCAGCGCAACTGTTTTGTAGGTGACTTTGCAAATAGATGCAAATAGTATCCTATCATGGGTTGTGGGAGGTCACAATTCGCCACACCATTTGGATCCATTTGGAGTATAGAGCATACAGCAACATACATATGCCGATCTGGGACTTTTGCGCGTTTGAGTGTTGCTTCGAACCTCAGCCTTGCTGAGTATGTTTTCGAAGATCACTCCGATCGACTCTTGCAGGCTCTGTTGCAAAACATGTGCTCTTTGCAAAGCATGTGATCTTACAACAGGTTGCCTATGTGGCTTGAGGCAGTCAACATCAATCGCAGAAAGCAAGAATGGATTGGATGTCCATCGCAACAAAACCGTTTCCCCAAACTTCCAAAACAAGATTTGGTGATTAACTGCGTGCGAATGACTCGTCAATGGATGTGGCAAAGCTTAGCACCATGACACCAGAGCAAACACACATTTGGTTTTGTTCCAAAAATTTGGATTCCCCCCAATGATGATAAACATTGATAAACCATGGATTTTTGATTTTTGTGAACCTTTGGGGGTACTCCATTTCCAAACAAACCCGTTTGTTGCTCCAGACTTGCATTTGAACAGTGCAAAGAAAACGTCCAAGCATCCAACGTGTTCAGCAACTTTGGGCTTGCAGCCCGCTCCGCGTTCTCCGTGGTTGTATACGCCTTGGCACGCAGAACGCTGATCTGGGCAAATCATTTTGGACAGGCTGCAGGCGCTGCAAGGTCAACTGAGCAGGAGGCTGCGACATAGCCACTCAATGCGAAGAATGCCCCCACCTGGTGAATTTGCTGGGCTTCCAGGCGGGCTTCCGTTTGGAAGTGAAACCCCCCTCAAGAATACATTCCCCAGACAGTTTTATGTGTTCTATGTTGTTTTTCACATGGTTCACGTACCATGAGGACGAGCGATGAGGGAGCGGTGTGAGTTCTAGGGCCCCGGACAACCACATTGATCTGCGAGATGGCCTTGGTTGATCTTGGTTGTCTACATCAAGACTTCATGCCAAATTGGATCTCTTGTGGTCCCTTGGGACCCAACTTTCAATCCTTGACCCTTCCATTCCATCCCGAGCTTTGAAGCGCCATTGAGGGACCCAACTTTCAATGCGAATGGACTTGGCGCCGCAAAGCTGATAAAGTGGCCGCACCTCACTTGAGCAACTGGGAACTGCCCTTGGCATGTGGGTTATAGGCTAATAGGGGAGGTGCAACAACTAAGGATGGCACACAATGTACGCAATGAGGAAGAAGCGAATGGCGTCAAACGCAGTGATGCGCACCTGACAAAAAGATACAAAAAGGGCAAAAAGAACATCAAGATAGCACAGATAATCCCACCCCTCTCCCATTCATTTTTGAATACACAAAGAGGCCCGAACATTGCACAGCACCTCCAACATTCGCATACAAAAACATACAGAAACAATCAAACACATACAAAAAATTACAAAAACATAATCCTGCCCCGCACTGATGTTGCAGGCCGTCAGCCCCTGGTGCCTTTTTTGGTTTTGGTGGTGCTGCCGCCTCCTTTTCAGATGCATCTGCGTACCTCTGCAGCGGCTGTGGCCCTGTATATTTCGTGTCATTGTTTCTTTTCTGGTTGGTGGCTCCAACCCGTGCCGTAAAACAAAGATCAACTAGGATCATCATAAAAAAATACAGCAAGTAGTAAAAACAACCAGACAAGTCCAGGTCTTGTTGTTTGTCCCATCTGAGGCGACAACAGTTTCTGCCATTTCAGCCTGTCCACCTGGGCATCTGTGGGCTCAAACTAGCACGGTGGCTGGCTGTCAGCGTTGAGGGCCCAGCACTAAGGGTAGTAGCTGCTAGCAATGCTCCAGCTGCCACAAACGAAGCACGGTTGGAGAATGATGGCTCCTATATGTCTGGCATCGAAAAAAATTGGTCAACCTGCAGACAACGCAGAGTTTCTCCCTTGCAAGGCCGGTGCTTCTCAAACTTGAATTCAAATTTGATGACTATTGTATCAAATCGTCCCCTGCAACCCGGCTTTCACGACAAAAGTGCGTCGAAACATGGTGGAACTTTGCAAGATCCAAGATTGTTAATTCCTCCGATCGACATAATTAGACCCTGCCAAATAATGCCAAATAGGGGTCTTAAAAACTACTTTGCTCCAAAACATTTGTGCTTATCAGGGTCCATGTTCATGTTAGTTGGGGGGGCTAAAAACATGTCACACATACTGTTCTCCGGGCCAGCGGTCCTTCACCATTGGCCCGGCATATCGAGCTGTCTGCGCCTCCGAAGGTCACCACCCCATCAAATAAGGCCCCTCAAATTGGGGTTACCATAACGCCCGTCAGCCTATTTTAGGGTTGCCATTGCCATTCAAGTTACCATTGGGGTGTCATGAAAAACAACATAAATAGTTAGATAAACCATGATCACCGATTCATCATACTAATTAATACCATGCATATCCCAGTCAAATCACTATTTTGTGATATTTTGTGGATTAATCTGTGAATTTCTGCGCCCAGAAATGCTGGTGGGTGGCATCAATAGTGGAGTCTGCCAGTCGCAAACGAGCCCCTTGAGGCACTGCAAAGGTGGAACCTGCCACGACCAGCGACAAACAACTGGGCTGTTTCGTTGAGAGGTGCCATCTTAATACAAGACATTACAAGACTATCATAGACTATCACTATCTGTCACTATGTGGGGATCCTTCTAGTTACAAGTGTAGTCAAGCGGCGTTTATTAATCCGGGGTTGACAGCACTTGTGTTTGTGCCATCAAGCCGTCAAATGAACAACAGCACCGGAGCCAGCAATTGAACATCCGGCCCATCAAAGCGGGTCGGAGTGGCAATAGGACCTTCGAATTTTGCGGGCACTCATCACACGTTGCTGTGGATCAAAAATCAATTACTATCCATAGTCCACATTGTGGTCACATGGCGTGCCCCCAGTCATATAAAGACCATACGTTTGAACCAGTCTTCCATCTGTCCGTCTGAGCAAAATTCAAGCTTTGCATAGGACATCTTCGGCTGGGTGCACGAACAATACGGACATGGCCGCCAAGGCCATCATGCCGCTTCCTCGCTTGCGCCTGAGAGTGAGCGTCACGGCGTCGCTTATTACGTTTGGGTTTGTCTGGATTCATGGAAAGTATCTGACAAACCATGGGGAACTCATGGGGACCCCTCGGAAGTCAATTTGAGTA
The DNA here is from genome assembly GCA_947184155.2 of Cladocopium goreaui. Classification (NCBI taxonomy): domain Eukaryota; class Dinophyceae; order Suessiales; family Symbiodiniaceae; genus Cladocopium; species Cladocopium goreaui. Next base: position 133,962 of record CAMXCT020006714.1, on the reverse strand, counting down.
TCCATCAGTTCGCCTTGGCATCCCCTGGTTTTCGCGCTGGTAGTTGGGGATGTTCATCTGCCCTCCCCAATGGTATTGTATTGGAATCATAGGGCTTGAGCCATCCAAATTTGGGTCAATGAACTCCGCTGACCAGCGACTTGGCTGAATGCCTACCTGCCAAATTTCGTGATTGAGATGCTGGCAGTTCATGCAATCGGCCATCCCGAACACTTGCCATGTTTGGATCCGCCGACAAACAAATTTTAGGTTCCGAAATGCAGACCCGAGGAGGCAAACATGAGAGATGATGACAGCATCTTCTCTTCCGATTTGCTTGTGTGGCTGATTGTGGCATTGGTTGACTTCCAGTGAATGCAATTATCTTTGCAGTTTCCGATCCCATCATCCTATCTTATTGAACCAAAAGGGCTCCAGTCACATGTGTATCAAGTCGTTCTGCATTTTCGTCAAGACCAATGTCTTCAACGCAGAACAAAACATCAACAAGAAGTTCCGGCGCTTCAGCGATACACAATTCCCTTGACATGTTTCGGGACGCAGAAGGGGTAAACAAACAAAAACATTCGTGTACCGCACTGCGTTCGGAACGTATGATATCAAGTAATCTTAAATATGCTTTACACATCTTTGAACGGCGTGATTGCCGCAACACTTGGCTTCTCCATAGCATGTGTCGGGGCACCGGGACACCGTTTCTTCATGTTTCTTCAAGACATCGTGGTCGTGAGATGTCGTGAGGCCCTAATCAATCCGCAAACGAAAATCTCCCCATTGGTCTAAGAGCAAACCCATGAGAAAACAGTTACTGAGGAACACCCAATGGTTGGAGGAAAATAATCGCGATGATTGGTTCCAATTGTTGTTATGTCAAAATGTTTGCGAATTGAAAAAAAATGGTGCCATTACGCCCTTACGTTGTTACCCAAGTTTCCATCGAAATATCGCCGAAACTTCCTCAAGTGGTTGTCCTACAGTAGTCCTCCGTTTTGGGCAAGTAAGTTGCCATTAAAAAAAATGTTCGAACACCCGCACGAAATTCAGATATTATTTTTGGTCAGGACAGGGTGGTACCTTTCAACAGAGCGATAACAAAAAAATGATCGTGATCGCGTCATCAGAAAGCAAAAACAAAGAATGATTCTGATAGTGAAACGGTTTCAACTTACATGATGCCCAATGTCAAGAAAAATGGAAACAAACATATTTTGGCGTTATTTTGATTGCAAACATGTTTCTCAAGAACCCGCTCCAGTGTGCGAATGCTTGCATGATGAGGGCAATGCCAGTCGAAGAAATCATTCCAAAAACATGTGCCCCTTTGTGACCATTGATTGTTTCCAAAAACGAAACAAAAACGTGAAGCACAGTCATGACGGCCCCAATCCAACATGCCTCAACCCAACATGTACCCAACGGATCTTTGCATGGATTGGGCAGGGCATGCCCCAACCGTGGGTGAGATCAAACAACTTCAGGGGGTTACTTGTGGGGGGTGTATAGGCAGCATGAAAGACCACAAGGAAAATCAAGAAATGAAAAAAACGCATGTTACCAATGCTGCAAGGTTGACCGGTTTACCAGTCAAAACATTGACCGTCCATCTGAAAAAAAAATAGGAACAAAATCATGTTTGCCTGACATCCCAGTGTTGGAACTTTTCCAGTTGGGAAGGCTGATGGTTGAGTCCTTTGCCCTTCCCGGCGTTAAATCTCAGAATGTATAACAATAAAAAAACACATGTTCATATTTAAGAAAACATTTGTTTAAAAGTATGGCTTAAACAAAACCTCAGTGCGCGTAAACCAAACTTGGCCGCGGGCTCTCAGATCAAAAAAACAACTCCGAAACTCACGACCGCAACCAATTCCGGCGATGTTTCAGTGCCTTGAGGCCGCCTGCAAGTCAGCAGTCCCAGTGGCCAACTCCCCCCACACCACCTGCGCCCACTACCATCAGCCGTGCTGGTGGCCGCGCCCTCTCGTTCATTCCGAATGAACCCATTCAGTCCGTGACAGAAATAGGCCCCAACATGAGTGCGCCGGCTGACGAATTCATGCCACATTGATGGATCAGGTGAACAAGAGATGGAAAGAACCCTGGAAAAAAATGTTGGAATGCGAAGGGCAAAATTGGAATGGAACGCAAGTGGGCCCAGCAGGAGGCCTAAAACTATGACCATGAGGGAGGGATCATTAAAGGCGGCAAAGACGGAGGCAAGGGCCGGAGGCAAGGGCAAGATAATGTTTTGTTTTTGTTTTTTATATTTTATTTCCTACCTGACACATATTCTAACAATTTCCCCCTTTATCTCTCGTTTTATCTTTCTTCATTCGATCTGACATACATTTCCCATATGTTCACACATCTTATTCGACAGTTGCGGTGACATTCGACCAGACATTTCAACCAGCATACTTTATAGCATTCCATCTCACATTCTCTTTGGCGTATGCTCGAACATTTTACTTGACGGCCTGGCCGGCATCCTATCCAACCTTCTGTTTGGTGTTTGTATTGGGCGCGAAATTAATTTGGCAATTTTTCCGCAAACAGTGTGTCCGCACTGAGAGGTTCGAGTAAAAGCGGTGCTTGATCAAGGTGCACACTCTGGTCTGCGGCCTTTTACAATCTTTATTTTTCCCGTAAATGTTGAAGTGCATTTCGACTGCGCAGGTTCGCACAAAGTGTGGTCCACGGGTTTGGGGCGCGGCATTTTTCCTGTAAATTTCCGTGCAAAGTGGCTCTTGTGAAATGCTGAAGTGCATTTTGACTGCGCAGGCTCGCACAAAGTGTGCGTCTACATTCTGGGCTCAATCTGAAGCGCGGCATTTTTCCCGTAAATTTTTGTAGGAACTGGCTCTTGTGAAATGTTGAAGTGCATTTCGACCGCGCAAGCTCGCACAGTGTGTGTCTGCGTTTTGGGCTCAATCTGGGGTGCGGCATTTTTCGTGCAACTTTCCGTGCAAAGTGGCTCTTTTGAAATGTTAAAGTGCATTTCGACTGCGCAGGCTCGCAGAAAGTGTGGTCCTAGTCCTAGGTCTTCGGACCGGTCCTCCTCCTCAACATCATCATCCCCCACATCATCATCTTCCTCCTCCTCAGCACCATTCAACACAATCATTCATTCTCAACAAAATCCTCCTCCCCCTTCACATCATCATCCTCAACTTCATCATCCTCCACCTCATCTTCCGCAACATTATCCTCCTCCACCTCATCTTCCGCCGCATTATCATCCTTTTCATCATCCCCCTCAACATCATCATCCTTCACATCATCCTCCTGCACCTCATCGTCCTCAACATCATCACCGTCAAAATCATCGTCTGCAACATCATCATCACCATCAACATCAACATCATCATCATCATGATCATGATCATGATCATGTTCATCATCATCTTCATCACCATCATCGTCATCATGCTTATCCTCATCCTTACCATCATCCTTCTCAGCATCACCATCCTCCACCTCATCATCCTTCACTTTCTCTTCCGCACTGTCATCCTCATCCTCATCCTCATCTTCCTCAACATGATCATACTCAACATCGTTGTCCTCAACATCATCATCCTCAACATCCTCCTCCTCAACATCATCATCTTCCACCTCATCTTCCGCAACATCATCCTCCTCCACCTCATCTTCCGCAAAATTATCATCATTTTCATCATCCTCCTCAGCATCATCATCCTCAACATGATGATCTTCCTCTTCTCAACATCATCATCCTCCACCTTGTCCTCCTCCACTTCATCTTCCGCATTATCATCCTCATCCTCGTCCCTCTCAACATCATCCTCATCCTCATCCTCATCCTCCTGCACCTCATCCTCCTCCTCAACATCATCATCCTCAACATCCTCCTCGTCATCATCATCATCATCATCATCAACAACTTTATCATACATTATCATCCCACCCCCCACACTGTTTCGGGCCTCTTGCCGGGATATTTTTTCTTTGGTTCGGGGTTGGCTTCCTTGCTTTTTCATTTCTTTTCAAGTGGTTCTCGTCACTTTTGCATTGTTTTCGCTGGTTTTCCAATGTTTTTCTTCCATTTTCCATTGTTCTCAATGATTTTCCAGCGTTTTCCATCATTTTTTGCGATGGTCCTTCTTGATTTTTCTCGCCGTTGCATTGGTTTTTCTGTACTTGTCGTTGCTTTTCTAACGTTGTTAATCGATTTTTCGGTCGTACTGGTTGATTTTCAATGGTTTGCACGGTTGCTTGTGATCTTGTTCTTCTTGTTCTTGTTCTTGTTGTGCTTGTGCCCCGGTGTTGTTTTTCTCGATTGCCTGCGTGGATTTTGGAATATTCTTTGCACGATTTTGGCATTGGTGTTGCTGTTGTTTGTGATTGTTTTGCTCGAGTTTTGAAAGTGTTATTTGTTGTTGTTGTTGTTGTTGCTGACTTTCCAATGAGGGGGAACGCCGGATTAAAAAAACGGGCGGGGGGCGCGGGGGGAGGGCTCCATTAGACTTGCACCCAGGTGTTGTTTTTCCCGAACAGCGTGAGCTAATGGGGTCTTCAGCCCAGAATAGCTCCGGTGTGCACTGGTGCAGGCGCCGGGTCAGGTTCAACGAGGTTCCGGAGAAGGTGTGGGAGGCTTTGGTGCAGAGCCAGGTCACGTTCAACAGGGCTCCGGAGAAGATTCCAGAGAAGGTTCCGCAGAAGGTCTGGGAGGCTTTGGTGCAGAGCGCGGTCAAGTTCAACAGGGTTCCATAGAAGGTTCCAGGAAGCCTTGGTGGAAAGCCAGGTCAGGTTCAACAGGGTTCCGAAGAAGGTTCCGGAGAAGGCCGGGAGGCTTCGGTGCAGAGCCAGGTCAAGTTAAACAGGGTTCCGGAAAAGGTTCCAGAGAAAATTCCGGGAGGCTTTGGTGCAGAGCCAGGTCAAGTTCAACGGGGTTCCGGAGAAGGTTCCGGAGAAGGTCTGGGAGGCTTCGGTGCAGCCGGTCAGATTCAACGGGGTTCCGGAGAAGGTTTCGGAGAAGGTTCCGGAGAAGGTTCTGGAGAAGGTTCCGGAGAAGGTTCCGGGAGGCTTTGGTGCAGAGCCAGGTCAGGTTCAACAGGGTTCTGGACAAGGTTCCAGAGAAGGTCTGGGAGGCTTTGGTGCAGAGCCAGGTGAAGTTCAACAGGGTTCCGGAAAAAGTTCCGGAGAAGGTTCCAGGAAGCCTTGGTGCAAAGCCAAGTCAGGTTCAACGGGGTCCGGAGAAGGTTGCAGAGCAGGTCCCGGAGAAGTTCTTGGGAATCTTTGGTGCAGGGCCAGGTCAGGACAGGGTTTCCAGCGCTTGGCTTCGCAGCAGGCTTCAAAAAAAATTCTAAAGAAAATCGTTGCGGCTGTTGGGGATACCACCGAAGTTTCTTCACAATTTTTAAAATCGATTTTGATGGTGCTATTTGTTACTTTTTTGGTTGCCGTTGTGGTTGTGGTAGGCTTCTTTGGGATGTCATTTAGGGTTCATTTAAAGTTTCTTTGGGGTTTCATTTGCGATTTCTTCAGGGTTTCATTCAAGGTGTCTTTGCGGGTTCTTTTACGGTTTCCTTAGCGTTTCATGTAAAGCTTCTTTAGGGTTTCATTTGGGTTTTTTTTAGCGTTTCACTGAGGGTTTCTTTGGGGTTTTATTTAGGGATATTTAGGGTTTTTGTACGGTTTCCTTTAAGGTGTCGTTTTTGGCTTGTTTCGGATGTCATTTATTATTTATTAAGGGTTTCTTTAGGTTTTGTTTAGCGTTTCACTTAGCGTTTCTTTCGGATATCGTTTTTGGATGTTTTTGGTTTCTGGTGTTACCGAAGGTTTCTTTAGGATATGATTTAGGGTTTCATTTCGGGTTTCTTTGGGGTATCGCCGTCTGCTTCTTTAGGATGTCATTTAGGGTTCACTGAAAGTGTCTTGACGGTTTCATGTAAAGTTTCTTCAGGGTTTCATGTACGGTTTCTTCAGGGTTTCATGCAGGCTTGTATTCCCCAAACAGTGTGTCTACACTGAGCGGTTCTTACGGTAGCTGTGCAGGCCCGTGCTTGATCAGGGTGCTCATTCTGGGCCCGAACATTTTTCTTGTAAATATCCGTCTAAAGTGTTTCTTGTGAAATTTTGAAATGCATTTCGGCCGCGCAGGCTCGCACAAAGTGTGGTCCGCGGGTTTGGCCTGCGGCATTTTAGGCTCTTGTAAAATGTTGACGTGCTTTTCGACTGCGCAGGCTCGCACAAAGTGTTCTAGGATGTCATTTAAAATTTATTAAGGGTTTCTTTAGGTTTTGTTTAGCGTTTCACTTAGCGTTTCTTTCGGATATCGTTTTTGGATGTTTTTGGTTTCTGGTGTTATCGAAGGTTTCTTTAGGATATGATTTAGAGTTTCTTTTCGAGTTTATTTACGTTTCTTTAGGGTTTCATTTGGGGTTTCTTTGGGGTATCGCTGTCTGCTTCTTTAGGATGTCATTTAGGGTTCACTGAAAGTGTCTTGACGGTTTCATGTAAAGTTTCTTCAGGGTTTCATGTACGGTTTCTTCAGGGTTTCATGCAGGCTTGTATTCCCCAAACAGTGTGTCTACACTGAGCGGTTCTTACGGTAGCTGTGCAGGCCCGTGCTTGATCAGGGTGCTCATTCTGGGCCCGAACATTTTTCTTGTAAATATCCGTCTAAAGTGTTTCTTGTGAAATTTTGAAATGCATTTCGGCCGCGCAGGCTCGCACAAAGTGTGGTCACGTCCGCGGGTTTGGCCTGCGGCATTTTAGGCTCTTGTAAAATGTTGACGTGCATTTCGACTGCGCAGGCTCGCACAAAGTGTGTGTCTGCATTCTGGGCTCAATCTGGGCCGTAGGATTTTTCCCGTAAATTTTTGTAGGAACTGGCTCTTGTGACATGTTGACGTGCATTTCGACAGCGCAGGCTCGCACAGAGTATGGTCCTCGGTCTTGGGACCGGTTCTCCTCCTCAACATCATCATGCCCCACATCATCATTTTCCTCCTTCTCTACATCATCATTCTCAACATAATCATCTTCCTCCCCCTTCACATCGTCATCCTCAACTTCATCATCCGCCACCTCATCTTCCGCAACATGATCCTCCCCCACCTCATCTTCCGCCGCGTTATCATCCTTTTCATCATCATCTTCCTCAATATCATCATCCTCATCCTCCTCAACATCATCATTCTCACCATCAACATCCTCAACGACATCATCTTCAACTTCATCATCATCCTCCTGCACCTCATCATCATCCTTCTGCACCTCATCATCCTCAACATACTCATCATCCTCATCATCATCATCAACTTTATCACAACCTATCCTCCACCCCCCCACGCTGTTTGGTGCCTGTTGTCGCGATAATGAGGGTTTCATTTAGCGTTTCGCTAGGGTTTCAGTTAAGGTTTCATTTGCGGTTTCCTTAGGGTTTCACTTATTTTTTTTTCTAATTTACGGTTTCATTTAGGGTGACATTTTATTTTTTTTGGGATGTCGGTTCGAGTTTATTTTTTAATTTCATTTAATCACGATTTCTTTGGCGTTTCATTTGAAGTTTGATTTAAGGTTTCTGTAGGGGTTCACATCGGGTTTCATTTAAGTGTGATTTAGGGTGGCATTTTTGGATGCTTTGGGATGTCACTTAGGGTTTCTTTGGGATGCCATTGAGCGTTTCATTTAGTGCTTCTTTAAAGTTTCACTTAGGGTTTCCTTAGGGTGTCACACAAATCATCTCACACAGATATAGTTGGCGACCAGATTCGACAAGTGTCCTGAACAATTATTTTCAAACCTAAAAGAAAACTAGTTAGGACACTTGATGTTGAAAAATGTTGCATTTTTTTCACACAAAGATGCATATAAACTCAAAGGTAGACTTCTGACTGCATGCAACTATTGTCAAACACAATTTAAGCAAACCTAGTTGGAAAACACAAGTCAACAAGTGTCTTGAAATACGGCCTTAACAACTTTGATAACAAAAAAGGAATTAGGACACTTGGTTGAAAACACCTCTCAATTCTTCCTACCACAGCATGCAAAAAAAAACTCATATTACGTCCGTATTTTCTGTGCAGCTTACATGTAGCTTATTTGATTTTACATGCAATATAGTATGTGAAGTTATGAAATGCTGTATGCAAACTACATCAAACTACAATGGTACACATTCGACAGAAGTGCGGCCAAAAAACAAAAACCAAGTGAAACCAAAAACCAAAAAACCAACAAAAACCAAAAACCAAAAGCGAAATGAACATGCAAATCGGAGATGTTAGCTCCAAAATGCAGCAAATAACATGCAAATCAGAGATGTCGGTTCCAAACTGCAGCAAATAACAAGGGAAACTGCCCCAGACTGAAAAAACACAAACAATAAACAAAAACAACAACGAATCCAAAAAAATATACCTTGCATAGAAAAATGCAACCAGAAACTACAAGACACAAACCAGAAGCCGAAGGAACCAGAAACCAGAAACGAACCAAAAACCAAAAAACCAGAACCGAAAACCAGCCAAATAAAAAACAAAAACACCCTTCCATTTCTATCTATTCTAACATTCACCTGCTATCTAACGTTGTGCCTGCCATTTTTTCCAATATCTTATCCGGATACCCAGCCCTCACCAAGGGGCGGGTTCAGTACTGGCCTTCAAAGTGTGGTCTACAATAGGCTTGTTGGAGTGTCCAAAACAATCTCCTCAATGTAAGCATCTTGCTATATCCAACACTGCGTGCTGACAAACAATATCTAGGCAAAAACTTTGGGGTCAAAGCAGGTCCATGTAAAACGCTCTGATTCGCATTTTCCGTCTGTATCGAGATGTTTCTTTGCCAGCCTCAAAGCGTCAGCCTCTCCAACTTGATCCCGCCCAACATCATCCAGCTGCCATGTGGCTCCTCTACTGTCCTCTACAGTAGTATCTGTTCTGTTGCAATGCTATTCCACTTTTAGTCCATGTAGTGAAAAGCAAACAAAAAATATATAAACACGCATGGATGGGAAAAGGCACTGGGGTTGCTTGGTGAAAATGGTAGATTTCCTACAAATAGGTTTTCAATTTTTTTCTCCCATATTCTTCGTATTCGATCCTTTTGTGGAAGTGCCTCCAAAAAACATATCCATATATAGGCTATAAAACCAGAATCTCTAGTTTCGATGCTTTGGACAAAAAGAAAAAATGAAAAAACAACACGCTATCTATTGAAGGGACAATATATTAAAAAAAAAATTGGAACAACCCCAGCGAAATCAAAAACAAACTTGTTTGTCGTGCACGCATCTTAATTCCCGTGATCTATTTGCAAAACGTCTGCGAAGGGCCGTGCGAACGACAGTGGACTCGGAAGTTTCACGAAAGCTTCGCGAAAGCCTTCGTCGGCAAAAACGTAAAGTTGCGGTGAAGGGGACCATAGGCGCCCGCGAACGCCAAAATGCGAGCGGCAAGAGCGTAGCAAAAATGTTGACGAAAACACCGAGGGGCTCGGCAGGAAAAACAGGTTCATGTCATTGCTCCTTCGAGGGAACTAACGGATACTAACAGACTGATTTAATTATCAAACATTTCCCCGCGGACCAATTTTTGTCGGGGTCCTGCGGTCCTGGATATATATTTTTGTGGGTTTTGCGGGTTGAATTGGATGAACAACTATAGGTTGGCCATGGCAAAAAAATATAGGACTTGACGAAACATGTATTCAGTTTTGCTTGCGATGACCTGGGTTGCTTCTAGTTAATTTGCCGGTACTCTGCATGGGTTCTCTCAAATTTGGGAGTCTGAATTTCATTCATTCACCCATTCACTCGTTCACCATTGTTTCACCAAATATTGTTCGTTACTTTGGACCTTGCATCAGCATCAAAAAGGAACACATCATCATGGGTTCTTATGGGTTTTCATTCTGAATCCAGCGTGAGAGAGAAGGCGAGTGTTTTTACGGACCAGGCCCTAGCTCATCTCCTTAACTGCAGGGGTGGGGTAGTGGCCCGCCTGTCAGCCTACTGTTGCACGCAGGTATTGAACCGCATCTTATCTACTAGACCATACCGGCCCTCTTCAATCTAGCGTGGAGTGAAACAAGGTGACGCAATCAGCCCTGCTTTCTTTAACGCAGCTTTGGACGCAACAGTGCGCAAATGGAAACTTTATGTGACGCACCACGGTCTTGATATTGGAGCTGGCAAGAGGCTTGTTGACATTCGCCACGCTGATGATTTGATGGTATATGCTCATGCCGTGGAGGACTCAGCCCAAATGATTGAAATGTTGATAGTGGAACTCGACAAAATGGGTTTTTAGAATTGACATAATTATATGTCAAACATTTATTTAAAAAACAACGCCGCCTTTTAAACACCAAGGGAGTTCTTTTGGTAGGGCGTTCTTAAATATATAGTTTTTCCTTGCTGGATGCTAGAATTTTAGATTTCTTGCAAAATTCCGATTGTTTTCCATGGTGATGTTGGCTACTGTGTTGGGTCTTTGTAGTTACCTAAAACATCTAGAACGTTTATAGTATTTCATGCAAGTATAATATTACATTAATTATTATGGGTTCCTTGCACTAATTCGGCAGCAATTGCAAGTAACTCAAAAAAATGGCGGAGGTTCCTGGAATAGTTGGCGGGACGCCCTGTCAAAATTTAAATTTGTCACGTGTTAAGATTTTGTTAATTTAAATTACTATCGTGCGAGCTATCATAAAAACATCCCAGAACGCTGCAGCATACTGTGAAACAATGACTGCCCGAAACAAAAAATGCAAAAACAATCTTAAAAACAATGTGTTTCATTATTGTTTAATGGCATGCACTTTTTAGAACACCCCGTGAATATGCACTGGCTTGTGGCTGACTGCATTTTATTTCAAAAAATGTGTGCAAAATGGGCGTTTTTTTAAAAATAGAATCAATCGGAGGCAACTTAAACATATAAAATTCCTTGAAATAAAAATCACCAAATGGCAATTGTGCGGAATTAAATCACGACCCTGAAACATTTTTTTAAAGAAAATGCATCAACCTTCTTTGGTTTTGCTTGATTTTTATTCAATACTTACATAATTTCAAGTGCTGTTTGCGAAACGCATACTCCTTAATTAGAATGAATTTCTGTGTCAAATCGTTGGGATGTATATGGGCAACCTAATTTTTTTTGCTATAGTGACGATGGGTTTACATGATCTGGTTATGTTTTTCAATCTTTGAAACAACATCACAAATTTATTCTTGCCCGCCACTACGAAACACAATCAAAAACATGAATGTTCAACATTGTTTTTTTTTTATTTGGTTCAAAAAGGTGCGGACCCGAAGGTACGCCCAAGAACAGTGCGTTGTGCGCACGCGTCCTTAGACGTTACTGACAGACACACGTGTGAAAGGCTCGCAACGGGCGACAAAATCGCCGCGATCCCTGATGGGTGAGCTGATCAGCCCCACCGGGCTCTGCACAGAGATCTGGAAAGTCGGCCGCCGTGATGCTTTTAGCAACCCCAGACGAAAGCCTTGAAACAAGTTTCTGTGCTAGCTCCAACCCATAGGCCTGGAATATCTCTGTAGAGATCGCCGGCCACTCTGGCAGCCTAGCCGATGTCCTCAAGTGTCCACTCGAAACGGGCTTCTTCACGGACACCGAGCTCAAGGCGGCTGAAGTCCACGAACCATTAATATCCAAATACTGGATCGTGGGATTTTGGCCAGCCGGACGCACAACATTTTTGAAGCGCATGTACGTTAACATTCCACCCCACCCCAGCCCAACCCTCATGATCAGCGTAACATGAATGTTACCACCCCACCCCACCCAGCCCCCATGATCAGCGTATATCAGCGTAACATCATCCGCGTAACATGATCATCCCACCCCAGCCCGCCCCAACCCCCATGACCAGCGTAACATCATCAGCGTAACATGAACGTTAACATCCCACCCCACCCCACCCCAACCCCCATGATCAGCATAACATCATCAGCGTAACATGAACGTTGACATCACATTCCACCCCGCCCCAACCCCCATGATCACCGTTAAAAACTGCGCGCGGGGTGACACAACAGGGGGACGTATTGGGCTCGCTCTTTTAACGCAGATCCTGAAAGGCTGCGGTAGCACATGTTGAGCTACAAACTAAGTGAAAAGAAGACGTGTGTGAAACTTAAGACGTTGTAAGTTACAACCTTTACCTGTTTGACCTGGAAACCTCTACAAACGCTCGCACGCCCCTTAAAGGTTGGGGCTTACTGTACACGCCTGCACTACGGACAGCGTGCAACTCCAAAGCCTGGGCCTGAGTTTCGAAGACCATCACTCCAAGGCAATGCCTGAGTGAAGCGTAACCTGGGGTTTTGCTGTGGACACTCCGGCCAACGATTGTAAGATGCAAATTTGGAGCGCATCAGCGGCGATTGCGAAATTTGGTTTCCACGGTGTGTTCGCTTTCGTTTTTGGGCGTTGGGACAACAAGGCTGCTACGAGTTCAATTTGTTCAGCGGCTTCAATCAGCGGCTGCCAGTCTGAGCTACTGATATCTACCATGCCTAAATCTTCAAGGCATTCACCCTTCAATTTGGCATCCAAATGCTTTGTGAGACAACTGGACGGGTTTGCTGTCCCAGCTACCTTGCCGACTTTCAACTGTTTTTGGTACACCAACTCTTGGACGTACAGCGCAGCTACATCGATGTGACGCATCCGGGAGCCTGCGCCCAAACGCTTTGCTGTTTGCAATGCGGTGCTGGCATCTGTCCAAACACGCGGTACGGCCATTTTTAAACCAAAATCCTCTTCACCAAGCTGTTTGATGAACATGATATCCCGCGCCCCTCGGCTCAAAGCTCGTGTCTCGGCTTCGCCAGAAGAGGTAGCGGGGAGGCCGGGCTGCGTTTGTGGGTGCGCTATTACGACACTGCCTCCTACGATTACTACACTGCAATCACTGGACCTACGTGTGTCAAGGCAACCTGCCCAATCGGAATCCGTAAAACCATCCACGGTCAAGATGCCGGAGGCTCTACTTTCGGGATTCAACGTGACAACTCTTGCGAGGGCCGGTTTGTGAAGGAGATAACGTCCTAGGGTCAGGAGATTGTCCCAATCTACTTCACGAGGATCCCGCATGTGTCGAGCTAATTCCTTTACTTCGAAACGGATGTCCCTCCGATCGATGCTGAGGTAGATTGCGCTTCCTACACATTTTGGGTACAGCACGGCTCGGTGTTCATCTACAGGCTTTGTGTTGTCTTCAGTTCGGGGGATTTTCTTTCCTGCAACCTTCGACGGCTTGGCGTACCAGAGGTCGAGGAGTGTGAGGATGTTGTCTCGGTGTTTGTCCTCAGGCAGGGTAAAGAATGCATCTTGGGTGCGTACTTTTGTCCTACCTAATACATTTACCTTTGTTCCGGGTGCTTCTACCTTACCTACCTTCATGCCCAGGAATTCGCCTAGACCTTGCTTGGACAACAGAAACTGCAGATCAACGTCTGCGGCTCCTACACGCAGATCATCAACATGGTGGAGAATGGTTGCACCGGTTTTGGCACAGGTGTACACAGTTGGGTCGCGCTTGCCCCTTTGGAACTGATAGCCTTTCGAGGCCATTTTCTCCGTAACTACTTGTTCGAACTCTTTGCGGTAGTTGTTCCCAGCCGGTCGGCGTCCATACAGGTTACCAACTAACTCCAGCACAACCTCCTTGTTCAAATCTGGTCCTTCGAACTTTGCTTGCACTTCAGGCGATTGCTGGTGTAGCCATGCTTGAAAATGTGGCTGGTATTCCGGGGGCATTCGGATGTGAACAGGGTTCCCTGCAGAGTCGCCGGAATCCCGTCCCAACAGGTATGCGCACCTGACGTCACCTGACCTTGTGTGCCAACCCTCTTGCAAACACTTCCGTTCGAGCAAAACGTGGGATTCTTCGTACGGTGTTGGTGCGAAGGTGTTGGTTTCCTCCTCGAGTTCTTCTCGCGTGTACTTGCGCTTTATGTCCGCACATGTGAACCTGCTGCGGTACGCGCCTCTTTTGATTTCATCCACCCATTTGTAATGGAACAGTTTCGATTTGCGGGACATTTCGCGTTTGAGCCTTGGAACAGCAAACTCTTTTTCAACCAAAGTTGCCATTTGCACTTCCCTTGCCTTTTCGACTTCTTTTGGGTCGAGTTGGGTGTCCAATAGATCCAATACGGATGCAATCTTGTTCTCCCAAGCGCCACTGCGCGCCCAGTCCTCGATTTTTCCAAGTGCGGCTGTGATTGTCCCAATCCTTTGGATTTTGGTCGGGGACTCACTTCCACCAGCACCTTGTGTGGGCGCCCGGGTCTCAGGGACTTCCACCCGTGGGACCTTCGTTGGGGAACTTGGTTCGTCACCTATTTCACGTTTGGGTAACGGCACGGCGATGGGAGATGCGGTTGGTTCGCCCTCAATCTGCTCATGTTGGCTTCCGCCATCACTCAACGGGATTTCAACCGGAGTGACTGGCGGTGTCATGCCGGGTGGACTTACGGACTCGGGCGGCGTCATCCCTTGGGGGGTCAACATCGGTGTCGTTGGAGTTGGTACGACGGAACTGGGGACTGGAACATTTTCAGCTGCCAATCGCATGTTCAACTCTTGGCTGGGCATGATCGCGATCGCGTGGTCGTCGTTGTCATCGCCTGGGCTCGTTTCCGATGTTGAATTTGCACTTGGGTCGCTATCACTCGCATTGCTGTCGTCATCGCTGTTTCCGTTGGACGGGGCAGTTGGGGGTAGCATTGGCACAACCTGGCGTGTTTCCGTTTTGATTTTGGGACGTGTTGCGGCTGTTAACGCCCACGGCAACCCGCGTGCGCCGTCCAGCAATCCCACATCGTGCTGCTCAGGTTGCGGCAGTCGACGGATAGACCGGACTGTCATCGCACCAGCATTGGTGAGGACAATTGCTGAATCATCGGCTTCGGTTCTGCCAGCGAAAATTCCTTTGAACCAACGGGGTTTGCTTTTGCTAACGGACTTTACATTGGGCACCTTACACATGACTACCTCACCAAATTGCACGATTGGCGACGTGTACTCGCGGCCGGTGACGATTTTGTATGCGGTCACGTTGTCATTTTTGATGTGATACCTAGCCCATACAAAAGCAACCCATTTGCACAACCACGGCACGATGATGTGATTGATGTCCAACGGCTGATTTGGATGTGGGTACTTTTCCCGAAGGGCGCACAACCATGTTCGCAACATACCAGCCATCATCCGATTCATGCCTTCCACGCCTCCTTGGCTTTGGTGACTGTAACGCGGGCTGGCCCTCAGTTGTACCTTGTCTGCTCCCAATTTTTGCTGTACTTGTTCCAGCAATGCACGCAATGGTTCCTCCGGATCATGTTGCAGGAGCACCTTGTTGTATCCAAGGCACGTGATCCATACCATGAGTGCTTTCAACACGTATGCGTCGACACCCTTTTGGCGTGCAAAGATCATGACTGGGAAACCTGACGATGTGTCAACGCCAGTGAGGACCGTTGCACTGCGACTTTCTTCCTCCACCAATTCGCCATCACGACTGAAAAATTGGTAGTCGATTTGGATCACGGGGATTTGTGCATCTTCGTGTTTGTTCGTTCGGACGTGCTTGTCTTCGGGTGCCTTTCCTGCAACGCAATGTTGGCACCAGGGGGCGAAATCTGCATGCGTGAGTTCATGCAATTGTCGCGCTTCATCCGTAGGTGTTGGAGGTTGCGGTAGGGATTGTGGCTCAACTGTTGGTTCCACAACTTCACCGTCCACGCTAGCGTCATCTGCCCGGATTTCGCGATCACCAACGTCGCTTTCCATGTCACCAACGGCTGCTACCAATTGTGCTGCGGATGCTGCGGCTGCGCTTGGTCGGTCTTCGTATGGCAGATAAAACCGCGATCCGAAACGTGGCAACTCAACAGTGTTCCCATCCGGAGTTACCAGGCACGAAACCTTACCAGAGGAAGAGCGGAAGAAATGCAGGTCGCAATCAGCGTCGTCCAAAATCCGGCAAAATGCCATGACGGGTTCCATGGTGTCAGTGATTTCCATTCGGAAAGTGGCCGGTACCACCGTGGTTTCTCCAAACGGTGTGGTTGCAGTGACCTGGGTTGTTGCTTGCATTTCGCCCTCGTGGTGGATAGGAGTTCCATTGACGGCCCACAACTCTTTGGTTTTGGTTGGGTCCACCGCAGCTTGTGGAAATGACATTTTGTTGGCACAACTTGTTGTGGCACCAGAATCAACCATGATGTACTTTGTTGTTTGCAGTGCTGCCACGCTGTTGTGCGGAGACGGCGTGACTGGTTGCACTTTGGTTTTCTCAACGGCCTTCGCCGGAGAATCGCCCACTGCAAAGCACATGTTCGATCCTGAGGATGTCACTGCACCCTGATGGGTCTTTTTGTTTTGCGCTGATGGGGGCTGAGGATTGCCTGCCTGGCCTTGGTTTGCTGTGACTTGTTTCAACGCATCGATTTGTTGTTGCAACGTCGATAAGACTGCAGGCACGGGTGTTTCGTCGTTTGCCGCGTCGATTGCATTTACGGAGTTGGATTTGGCGGATCCTTTCTTGTTTCCTTTGCCTTCACCTTTCGGGTGCGACCTGGCGTTGAAGAAACAATTTTCTGTACTGTGGTTTTTACCTTTCTCTGGACCGCAAATCGCGCAATACTCGCCTTTCGCATTCGATTTGCTTGGGTTTTGCTTTCCTCTGCCCTTGTCCTTGCCTTTCCCATCACCTTTTGTTCCTCCTTTGTTTCCACCTTTACCGTTTTGATTTCCTTTGTGTCCTGTTGACTTTCCTTTTTGCTTTGCTGCAGGGTCTGCAGCATCCAGTGCACCAACCTCCATGGGAACTGGCCCAGAGGTGTGCGCAGCGGATGATGTCGACGATGCGGCCATGGATCCAAAAGATGTTCCCGCACTACGTTTCCATAGGTTTTTCGATTTCAAATACTGCACTATGAATTCCCTCATCAATTTGTAAGACGTAAGGTTTGATGAATTCATGGCGATCTGGGGGGCTAACGCTTTTGGGGCCACTTCGGACAAAATTGCCAGTTTCAGGTCTTCGTCGAATTGTTTTGTGTACTCTCTTTCGTACTTTGCAATTTCTCCTTCCCATTCTTCCAAACCTCTTTGCCACAAGGTTTCTTTTGTCGGGAACGTGGGGTTCGACAAAGCTCTCAACCATGCAAACGGTTTGTGTTTATTTTCTGGCTCAAATCGGGCATGCATGCGTCGCCATAGTTCCAGACCGTTTCGTTCTGGGACTAACATGGCCATTGCAGGGATTTCGCCGGCTTGACACTGTCCGACCAAAATGGCGAACAAATTAGTTGACAACTGCTCATCGGCTTCAGTCATTTCGACTGTTGCCACCTCATCTCTTTCCAGCTCGGCTTTCCTCAGTAGATCTGGATACGTAGGATCCACTGTGCTGATCCACGTTGCAAAACCGAACTTGTAGCGCTCCCAGTCGGCATCCGTACCTTGGAAGGGATCCGGTGGGTTTACCAACTTGGGATTCAACGTTTTCTTTTGGGTTTCGGTTTTCCCCATTTGTGCAATAGCTGCTTGTGCAACTGACAATGCTGCTGTTGCTGTTTGCGTTTGTTGGTCTAACGCGTTTTTGGCGGCATCGAGTTCCAACCTTTGTGCTGCCAGTTCGGCTGTCAGCATTTGTACCTGATCAACTAACTGTTGCATTTGCTGTTCGGAAGTTGACATTGTGACAACAACTTGGCAACAATGCTAACAAGGCACGTGGCTCAAGCCTGATGAGTCACTCTCAACAGTTTCGGAGCCGGAGGTGCTCGTGTCAGATTGGGTTTGGTGTGAGGATAGGTCTTGGGAACTCCTTCCTTTTCACCTGACCTTTGTTCTCGTTTTGCTGCTTGCTGGATGATGCTTGTGTTTGTTCTTGTTCCTCACAAGCTTCTTTCCGTAGCCTGTGGATGCGCTTGCGAAGCTCTCGCTTTTCCAGCACCTTGGCGGACCTTTTGTTCGACCGCTTGTACTTGCCAGTCTGTGGGTCTTGTGGGCGCCGCCGACGTTTGTTTGCACTAGGCTTTGCTTTCGGGTGCTGTGTTGTCAACCTTTGGGAAGGTTGGTTTGCAGAAGTGTCCTTTCGAAAGGTTTCTTCTTGCAACTGTGCTTGTAGTCGCCGAGGCAACGGCGGTGGCGGGGGTGGCCAAGGTCGACCTTGCCACTCCGCCGTGTTGTCGGAACCTGGTGTTTCAGAGGCTCCGCGCTACCATGCGCGCGGGGTGACACAACAGGGGGACGTATTGGGCTCGCTCTTTTAACACAGATCCTGAAAGGCTGCGGTAGCACATGTTGAGCTACAAACTAAGTCTAAGTGAAAAGAAGACGTGTGTGAAACTTAAGACGTTGTAAGTTACAACCTTTACCTGTTTGACCTGGAAACCCCTACAAACGCTCGCAAACACTTTCCTCCGGGGTCGCTAATGCGGCCGTGAGCACAAAATTCTATAGAGGTACATTAGTGGTGATTTTTTGGCCTGAGTACGGCTGGAGCCGCATCTTTAGGCCATTCAAACGCTTGGCCTTAGAGAATGACAGTCTTTGGGCTATGCTACCTCTCTATTGTTGTCTCCATCTTTGCCAAGGATGCTGCCTAGGGAAAACTTGTTGCAGCACAAGTCCTGTAAAAAACTTGCCAATTTCTGTCTACCAGCAGCCAAATAACAATTACCAAGCAGTCGTTGAGGCTTTGATGACAACGGCTGCTTTGGACGCGCCTTTGCATGTGCGCATTGGGAATGATTTTGTACAAGTATTTCATGACACTCGCATGCACTAATATTTGGGATATATTTGGGCTGAATTTTGATTGTGCATTTGTTTGCGAAAACTGAAGCTGAATATGTTCATCGTTTACAGGTGGTTAACCCAAATTAAAAAAACACAGGCAAATCCTAATCAACAAATATGTTTCTGTGAAATTTTGGTTACAATATTTTAATGCGATGATTGCTTCCACTTTGTCCGGATCTTTTCGGATTGTCGTCGTTGCCTTTGACGAAATTTCATTTGCAGCAACTCAATATTGTGCAACGCCGGATGCTTCAGCCAATTGTAGGACCATTGTAGGATAGAATTGTTGTGAACAAACATCTTTGGAGAGACTAAACACGGCTATGCCGTTACGTCCAGTAAGCCCGCGGAGCGTTGCTCTTTTCAAACGATAATTCTGGTTCTCATGGCATTTGGCAACTTGCTCAGAAGGATGGCCTGCTTACTCAACAATTTGGCATCCAGGCAACGACAATTTTTCGTTCTCACCTTTTCGAAGCTGTGGATGCCCACGCCAGAATACACCAAACATGGGACGACAATTAGCACAAATTGGTACTGGTACAATCCGAATTGTAACAATCATCCTGGTTTGAGTTTACTCAACAGCATGCATGTTGGATCATGTTTGAGGAGCGGTATGTTCACTTTTGTCAGCCCTTGCATTTTTTTACCGCACCTATTTCGGCATTGGCTTCTTTGGGCGGTTTGCAATCATTGATTGTAGATTGGAATGTTTTTTTGCATTTCCCAAGTCCTCCTGAACACAATAAAATCATACTCGCGCCTTGGACAGACGAAAAACAAAAATCACTTCTGTACTTCGAGCAATCCCCACGCCATGGTTCTGACATATATTCCGGCATTTTTTCTGCCCCATTTTTCAAGCGTATCTGTCCGGCAGGGAACGGAAGGAGACGACAATCTTGATGAAATTTACACACCGCTTTGGTCTCTAGATTTCATCGGTGTGGCGTGGCAGCGTTTCCAATTTTTGTTCCGGATGATAATGACCTTTTCATCCCCTTGTGAATTTCAATTGTCACCCGGCGTGCCCCATTGTATAGGAGGTATCCTGGTTCGAACATATGGGTGCACACAAAAAATCACTATAAAATCAGGAACAAATCAGATTGCAAGAAATAAACCTTCATAAAACCAAGAAAAACAGGGCACCACATGGTTACAAATGTCTGCTTGTAAGAACGAAACTTCTATAGAACCTAGGGGCCAGTGTTAGAGTTGGAACGCCATTGTGTGTGCGTGTGAAACATCAGAATAGGTGTAAAATTTCTACCTGTTGTTGTTGATGTTCTTTGAATTTTCAGTTTCCGTTTTTTCAAATCTCACGGTCGCTCTGTTTCTTCAAACCCCATTGTCCTTTCAATTTGACGTTTGTAGCAGGGGGCCAGGAACTGTCTGTCCTGGCCAACGAAGACCAGACAGCATGGGGTTGATACCGTGCCTGCGGCAACCGGCTAAGCCAAGAACCGGCACGCCGAATTTTCAAACAACTTCTCAATCTGTTTTCTAACCAAACTGCCTCTTGGCACTTCGATCTGATGTCACTGTACGGTTTTCGCAATCTGTCAAGGTGGGAACGATTTGGCCTAAGTGGAAGGGAAGTGTCAGTTTTCAACTTAATGCATCTAGCGTGGGCTATGGCGATGGAAAGTTTTCGATACGTGCTCGGGTCTTTTCACCGACCAATTCCTTTCAGGTGTGATTGGAGTGTTTTTGCACGTACGATGCATTCCACATCTGAATTTGCAATGACTGTTCTGAGCAAGTGTGTGATTCATGCTGGATTCGTCACGGTGGCATGAACCCTTCGGGGAATACCTTCTCAGGAAAAAGAGTGAATCTTCGATATGACCTCTGAATTTACATTTTTCAACCTAGTAATTCGTTTAAGTAAAGTGAAGCAGCCAGCCTCATTTCACTGTCTCGCTTGTCGCTTGTCGTGATGTTGAACCGCGGGCTGCTGGGCCTGGCCTCACCATTTGTCGCCTGGGCCTAGCCTCTCCTGGCATAGCCTGACGACAACAATTCCTTTTTGCAATTTTGCCCAAGAGAGTACGGTGCTCAACAACTTGCATCATGTCACATGATCAGGCTAAGCTTCAGGACATGCCTTTAGGTGTGGTGTTTTTTTCTCTTGGTGGTCTCTGGTACGGTTCAAATTTGCGCGTAATTCAAGGGTTGATCACTTAAGCCGTTTACAGGGTTGACTTGATGTTAAGGCCACTGAGCCTGAATAGGGGACTCGGCATGTCAAAGTGGATGCAATTTTTTCAAACTGTCAAGTGGATGCATCTTTGTTCAAACGGTTGATTACTGTGTAACTTCCACCTGACAGTACTATCGCCATGTTTCCTGGTCGTTGGCCCAACAACTTTGAACCGATGTGGAACCCTGGCTGGTCGACGCCATCAACTACACCAGATCAGACTTTCATCCCTCAGGGCCAATTTTGTGGTGGTGATCCCAATTCAACAAACTCACCAACCATCCACGATCCCTACGCCACCAATCCATCAAACACCACCAGCACCTACGCCGAGTCAACCGGAACCACTTACACTTACGGTGACGACACCAAGTCCACCACCTACTCCACCAGCCTTCAACCCTGAAGAGATGATCAGTCAGATGAAAATAACCTTCAAAGAAGGTCTGGCTGCTGCCGTGGAGACGGCCAATGCACAACAATTTTTCCAACCCACACCACCACAACTCCACAACGACAGCCACTTTCCACCTCCCACCAGTCACATCCATGACACCACTCACTCTTCACGTCGCTCCCCCTCTCCTCATCGTTCTGAACAACCCGTCAAGGACGACAAATTTCCTATGTCGGCTCCAAGGAGCCCCCGACATCGCCCACGTTCTTCTCGTTCTAGCAGAAGACAACCACACTGACTCTCACCTCACAAGGGACGTGACAGTTCCGTCACACTCAAATCAGTCTCCCCTGATCCCCGGAATTCCAGCTACGACTTCGATCGTGAAGATCAAGCCCGCTATCGCTACATGGGCACTTTTCTCGTCCAGCTGAACTACATCCCCCCAAAGAGTACCAACAGGAGAGATCTTCCACGTATGAGGGCCACTCACATCATCAGTTCCATCAGCAGGAACCTTCCACCTGGCCAGAATGGGATATGTAGGGGAAATGGGGTGGAAACAAACACATCGTGGCGCAATTATCACAATCAATCTTGGCAAGAACAACACTACCATCCACCTCGACCAGCAGCTCGCCTGTCAGCAGCCCCATATACAGGTACCAAACCACTTACGGCATACTCTTCGTCCTATAAAAAAAACATCCGAAGACCTCGACACGCCAGCCCCGGTCTGAACCTGGGTACCATTCCAGGGGATCATCCACAATCCTTGAGGGCCATATCCAGATTTCCCTCAAAGGCGACCACAAACATGAATGGATCAAGTGGGTCAAGTTTGGTTTGAACCATAAACATCGTATGAAGGCTAAATCCGAACTTTCAGATGCTGAAAAACCAAAGCCGTGCCTCACCATCGAACATGAGCAGTTTCATCATGTTTCATCAGGCTTACAACGCCATTGGCTCAATCGATCGGGCAATTCCACCAGAAGTAGCCTCATCTCCGCTTGATCGACGACATCGACCTGCTGGAAGTGAAACTCACCAACATGCTGGCCTTAGTGTTTCCCCTTCCATCCATCTCCAGGTTCTCATTGCCTGAACCGTTCAAAGGGAAACAATATACAACCTGGGCTTTGATCCATGGTGCTCCCCTGGGGTCGGCACAAAATATATTGCTGGAAGGATTCATTCGACCGGCTAACTGGTCCTACAATCGGGATCCCAGCAAATGTGATGTTCCCATCTTTGGAGCATATTACCTTGGCCAAGAAATAGGCCATGATAATACCCTTCCTGAATGGGCTGCACGTGAACTGATGGACTGCTCTCAAAAGCGAGGCCAAGGCTAACAAAAGGTGTTGATTGGGGCCTTGTATCGTGGGGCTGACGCTCACGTCAGCTACAAAGGCGGTGGCAGCGAAATGGCTCAGATCGCACTGGCCAATTGCGGCATCGTCACCACGTCAGAGAAGTAAACGATTGATTGCACATAGCAATCACGTTGGGCTGCAATTCTTTGCCTTGAGGTGGCGAAACTTCCCCATGGAGGATTGGGCTGATGATGATAACTCCTCAAGCGATGACATCACCTTTTGGGGGAAAAAAAGTCGAACTCAGGAACAAGCAGATGAACTATTTGCGACTGCCAATCCATGACACGACTAAGGTGACGGAACTTAATTTTGTCAGACCGGAAACCGGCTGATCCATGTCTAGGGAACCTGGAGAGGTATCGGTATACAGAAAAAAACTTGCACGTTTGTCGTAATCTGGTCGATGTCTTGTCATTCATGCCAACCTTCTCACTATGTTTTTGCACTGTTTTTTCATCTCTGTTTTCTTCGGTCCCGTTGTGGTGCATTGATATTCTGTCCATGTTTAATTTGTCATTTTTGTACTAGGAATTCATCGATGTGACTTGTTTTGCATGCTGCAACATTCCTCAGTTCGCTAGTTTCACTGGTTAACTGTTGACAACATCATGGCTGACTCCGATCGCTCTCGATCGCCTGTGCCGATGCGCAATCGACTTGGTCCCCGAGGACAGGTATACCAACTCAACCTCTACCGTTCTTCCCGCTACGGTGTGGCCCCATGAGCGCGTCAGTCCGGCACTTTCAGAACATGCCACGACTTCAGAATCGACCAAATTGGTCAGCCAACTCGTCGGGCCTTACATCATGGAACGTATGCGGACACCACCACCACACCTACCTAGCTGGGCATCTTGAATGCATCTTGACAGTTTCCACCAACTCCACCAACCACTCCGCTACCACCTATGTTGCCATATCCACCACAACAATGTCCATCCACGCAATCGTGCCCACCTACCCAACCGTGTCCACCAACACAACCGTGCCCACCTGGCCCCCTCCATCCATCTCTCCCTCTCAACCCCGTCGACTGCAACTCCGAAATCAAGCCCGACTTCCCGGACCGGTAACAACGACGCTAACAGAATCCATGGCTTTAATCCCAACCCCCATAGGCAAGAAAACCGGGATCACTATACGACAACCAGAAGATCAATGGCCTCACTCTTCCTCGGTCCGTACGACAATCAGCCCTTACACAAAGGGTGGACATCGAGGGATGTGATCCTCTGTCACTACCTGTGACAGCCTTGATGTATCAACAAACCAACAACCATAGGCTTCGAAAACTGGCTCATGGTCGTGAAATTCACTTGATCCGTACAGTGGACATTGCGGCGGTGGTATTCACTACTGAACTGTTAACTCAGCTCAGAAACCGTGGCAGCCGTGGCATCGACCTGGACAGGGTCTCCCATTTCAGAGCACGTCAAGATGGGAAAGTACTGGACAAGACAGCAAACACAAAATACGCTGCTCAACAGATAGCAGAACAGATCCAAAGCTAGCTTCCTGCCCGCACAACGGGTCCAGACTCCCAACATGAGATCACCCAGCTCAGGAACCGTCAACGTGCCGGGGCGGACATCGGCGACACGGCCACACCTCCAAGGCCAAGTCAATCCAGCACAAGCCTAGCTGCAACACCCATTCAACGTGCACTCATGAACAACTCCAACAATCCTGCTCCACCATCATTTGAACCAGCTTGCCTCCTGACCATTCCCACCACCACCAACCCTTGGTTGGCTGACCATATGCCGAGCACACTGGCTGTCCGAGCCTTCACAACATGGCTCAAAAACCTTCCCATCTCAGATGCAAAACGCACGGCTCTCACTACCAACATCGCCAAAACCGAGAGGTGGTGGGCACGCCAACCGGCTGAAACCCTTGAAACAATCGAACGGGTGGCAGTCATGATGGGCATTCGAGTCAGCCTCTAGGCAAGAACTACGCATTTCTCAATCTGCTTCGGGCCATGACAGCGGCCATCAGTATGACCAATGACTAGCTCCCCAGCTTCGAAGAAAGCTCAAGCACAAAGTGCTTCAATCCCATTTGCAAATTCTCCATTCGATGATTCTGATCATCTACATTTTAATTCCCTTCACCATGACTTCAACGGTGAGTCTTTTTCAAAGTTTCCGCATCATCAAAACACGAATGATGGTGTTCTCCGTCATCCACGGCCTCCGACCCACTCAAAAGTTGAAATCAATTTGGATGGATGCACCAATTTAACCATATTTAACCAATCTTTGGGATCGACACTGACTTCGCACAACCTTTTCTCCAAACCATTTTTCCAGTCCCAGAGTGTCTATCTTCGTTTCACCCATATTATGAACATGGAGCCCAAATTCTATATTGGGTCCGCAATGCATCACACCTTGGACCGCGAATACAGTCGCTCCAGAAAGATTTTTCAACTCAGCAACAATCGGTTGGTCCAAGCCGAATTGGCTCTTCGCCACTGGAAAGAGCATGACAGCCTGTACATTTGGGTTCCTTTCCCAATCTACACTGAACGTGCTGACTACAGATGTCTTGAGTTGGCTCTGATCCAAGAATGGCAACCTCGCGTGAATTATCCATTTATATCCATTTATTTATCAGTTCTTCCGCCCAAGGAAAGGCATCCTCAAGAAACCTGCCTTGAACACCAATGCTCAATTTGGTTTGGCCACATTGTGGCGTCGCTCCAAACACAAGTTCACTCTGCAGGTTGTCAAAGACATCCTTGCATCGGAAAGATTCCAACATCGATTGGAACTTTGGACAATCATCCACGCTTTGGGGTCAAACACCAAAGCACGCTTCGAACAGACCAAGATGGAGGACCTACATTGAAAATGTGCTCTCTGCCTGTATCAGGGCTTCTGATGTCTGGTTGGTTTTGTTCCCTCTTGTGGTTTCTTTTGCTCTTTTGTTTGGTCCAGCATTGGTCCTCCCGGTTAGTTTCTGGCTCAAACTGGTGTATCCAACTTCGCGCCTGACGCCTTTGACGCCTCTGACAATCATGGACAGCCCCCATGGTCGCGAGATCCACTACCATTTAGCTCGGGCCCTGATATTTGAACAGCATCGCAAGTTTTCTTCCCTTTTTCGAACCTGCTGTCGACTGGGATGACCACCCCAATGATCCATATGGCCGTTCCACTCGTATCCTTCCACATCACAGGCAACTACATACCTTCGTGCCTTTGCCTTCCTCTTCGTCCATTCCTACTCTTTCATCACATGGAGGGCTGCCGACTCATATGGTCCTGAACCCAGAACTTCAGCTGCGACCTCTTTCCATTCGTCGCGAAACCAACACCATTGAAGACCATCGCTCTACCGGCAAGCCCGTTCGAATGGAATCACCATTGTCTGCCCGTGTAGGCGCGCCCATTTCCGGACCTCCTGCCAATCCTGTCGTTCGTGCTCCCCAAGTCTCACCTCATACCACTGAACCTACTCGGCCAAAAGCCAAAGAATCTCCAACCGAAGACGCTCGTCCCAAAAAGAAACAACGTGCCAATAGGCACAACCACTTCCTCGACTACAGCCACCACTCCCCCAATCTTGGTGACATTCCTCCGGAAGGCTTCAACTCCGATAACTCTGATGACGACACTTGTCGGCGACATTTCCCATCTAATCCTCGACCAATATCCCCACCACCGGAATCCAAGTGCATTAGTGAATGACCCTCCACGACCTCCAACCGTCGAAGATCACTCAATTCCAGCAGTCGCCAAGTCGGGCATGACCACGGCTACACCAGCCGTAACCCCAGTCGTCCCTCCTCGATCTTCTGTCCACTCCAATATCCGTCCCTGGACAGGTGCAGAAGATCACGAACTTTTCACATTCAAAAACGACACCGGGTCACGACCAGACAATCGGCCTCCGGTTGAAACGTGATCCCGAAGTATGCAGGATCCGATGGCAAACCCTGAAGCAGACCATGCCCGAGATGAACCCCCGCACCGAACCGGAAGCGGAAGCTGAGGACTAAACCATCAGCAGGGTCAAAAAGTGTTTCCTGTGCGTTCTCCTGCAACGCAGTTATTCCTGAGTGTACTGGTTCATTAGTACTCTTTACTTCTCTTAACCAGAGGTTTCCTGCTTGCTTAGTCAAAACTGGCTCAATTTCATCTTAGCCCAATCGCTATGGTACGTGAACGTTCTCGCTCCCGTGATGATCTTCCTATGTGGGGAAACCCAAATCCAGATCATCGCCATCTATATCCATTTATTTATCAGTTCTTCCGCCCAAGGAAAGGCATCCTCAAGAAACCTGCCTTGAACACCAATGCTCAATTTGGTTTGGCCACATTGTGGCGTCGCTCCAAACACAAGTTCACTCTGCAGGTTGTCAAAGACATCCTTGCATCGGAAAGATTCCAACATCGATTGGAACTTTGGACAATCATCCACGCTTTGGGGTCAAACACCAAAGCACGCTTCGAACAGACCAAGATGGAGGACCTACATTGAAAATGTGCTCTCTGCCTGTATCAGGGCTTCTGATGTCTGGTTGGTTTTGTTCCCTCTTGTGGTTTCTTTTGCTCTTTTGTTTGGTCCAGCCTTGGTCCTCCCGGTTAGTTTCTGGCTCAAACTGGTGTATCCAACTTCGCGCCTGAAGCCTTTGACGCCTCTGACAATCATGGACAGCCCCCATGGTCGCGAGATCCACTACCATTTAGCTCGGGCCCTGATATTTGAACAGCATCGCAAGTTTTCTTCCCTTTTTCGAACCTGCTGTCGACTGGGATGACCACCCCAATGATCCATATGGCCGTTCCACTCGTATCCTTCCACATCACAGGCAACTACATACCTTCGTGCCTTTGCCTTCCTCTTCGTCCATTCCTACTCTTTCATCACTTGGAGGGCTGCCGACTCATATGGTCCTGAACCCAGAACTTCAGCTGCGACCTCTTTCCATTCGTCGCGAAACCAACACCATTGAAGACCATCGCTCTACCGGCAAGCCCGTTCGAATGGAATCACCATTGTCTGCCCGTGTAGGCGCGCCCATTTCCGGACCTCCTGCCAATCCTGTCGTTCGTGCTCCCCAAGTCTCACCTCATACCACTGAACCTACTCGGCCAAAAGCCAAAGAATCTCCAACCGAAGACGCTCGTCCCAAAAAGAAACAACGTGCCATAGGCACAACCACTTCCTCGACTACAGCCACCACTCCCCCAATCTTGGTGACATTCCTCCGGAAGGCTTCAACTCCGATAGCTCTGATGACGACACTTGTCGGCGACATTTCCCATCTAATCCTCGACCAATATCCCCACCACCGGGGAATCCAAGTGCATTAGTGAATGACCCTCCACGACCTCCAACCGTCGAAGATCACTCAATTCCAGCAGTCGCCAAGTCGGGCACCACGGCTACACCAGCCGTAACCCCAGTCGTCCCTCCTCGATCTTCTGTCCACTCCAATATCCGTCCCTGGACAGGTGCAGAAGATCACGAACTTTTCACATTCAAAAACGACACCGGGTCACGACCAGACAATCGGCCTCCGGTTGAAACTTGATCCCGAAGTATGCAGGATCCGATGGCAAACCCTGAAGCAGACCATGCCCGAGATGAACCCCCGCACCGAACCGGAAGCGGAAGCTGAGGACTAAACCATCAGCAGGGTCAAAAAGTGTTTCCTGTGCGTTCTCCTGCAACGCAGTTATTCCTGAGTGTACTGGTTCATTAGTACTCTTTACTTCTCTTAACCAGAGGTTTCCTGCTTGCTTAGTCAAAACTGGCTCAATTTCATCTTAGCCCAATCGCTATGGTACGTGAACGTTCTCGCTCCCGTGATGATCTTCCTATGTGGGGAAACCCAAATCCAGATCATCGCCATGACCCTTCGCATCATCGGAGGTGGAACTACACTCCAGCCCTTCGTCGAACACGGAGGGTCCTCATCCTGGTGAACCTGGATGCAACCAAACAGTTGATGAATGAACAGATGTCGGACGTCATGAACAGTTTTTCAAACTGTTGTCAAACCAAATTGACTCTTGGCACTTCGATCTGATGTCACTGTACGGTTTTCGCAATCTGTCAAGGTGGGAACGATTTGGCCTAGGTGCAAGGGAAGTGTCAGTTTTCAACTTAATGCATCTAGCATAGGCTATGGCGATGGAAACTTTTCGATACCTTCTCGGGTCTTTTCACCGACCCATTCCTTTCAGGTGTAATTGGAGTGTTTTTGCACGTACGATGCATTCCACATCAGAATTCGCAATGATTGTTCTGAGCAAGTGTGTGTGTGTGTGTGTGTGCCTGTGCCTGTGCCTGTGCCTGTGTCTGTGTGTGTGCGCGGAAGCTGTGTTAAAATCTACAGTAATCTAGACTAGAGACCCTCACCTGGTAGGTGGGGAAAATATATACAAACTGCTGCAACATAATGCGTGTGGCAACGATCAATATCACCAGATCGGGTGTCACCAATGTGAGCGTCCCTGTAATAGCGAGGAAGGAATTTATGAAATATTGCTAAATATTGCGCTTGTTTCTTCACACTTGTCCAACCGGAAATTCAGCAATAAATCACAGGCTTGATGGAACATCTGCTTTCGGACGCCAACGTGACAACGGGTAGAATTTGATGCATTGTTTGGAAAAAACATAGCCTTCAAATATTGGGTCGGATCGTACCGGGTGATCGTATTCCAGACCCTCGGACGTGTCGCCCAGTATATCCAGTATCAAGCGCTGTGCACATACAGTTGCCGTTAGGCTTTGTTCTCAGCTCGCTTCGCGCCGAACAAGTTCATTCTTGAAAAGATTATGTTTTCCAAATCGAGTTGGATCCCAGGTGTTCATGTCATGCTAATATCGCATATATATATATGGTGCAGGGTTGGCCACCCCCCCTGCCCCCCCCCACCAATGGGTATGGGTGGACAGTATCGTCTGGTTCTTCTGGTCCCCCCTCCCCCTGTGGCCTGTGGTGGTGGTATGGTTCTTCTGGTCCCCCCCCCTGTGGCCTGTGGTGGTGGTATGTTGGTATGTTGGTATGTTGGTATGTTGGTATGTTGGTATGTTGGTATGTTGGTATGTTGGTATGTATGTTAGTACGTATGTTGGTACGTATGTTGGTATGTATGTTGGTATGCATGTTGGTATGTATGTTGGTATGTATGTTGGTATGTATGTATGTATGTATGTAGGTAGGTAGGTAGGTAGGTATGTAGGTATGTAGGTATGTAGGTATGTAGGTATGTATGGTATGTATGTTATGTATGTTATGTACTTTATGCATGTTATGCATGTTATGTATGTTATGTATATTATGTATGTTATGTATGTAATGTATGTAATGTATGTAATGTATGTAATGTATGTAATGTATGTAATGTAATGTAATGTAAATGTAATGTAATGTAATGTATGGTATGTATGTATGTATGTATGTATGTATGTATATATGTATATACACCACCACAGGGGCATCATACCCCCCCAATCCCATGGGGGGGGTGGGAACACGGGACACGGGACCATGTATATATATATATATATATGCAAATATCGGCCATTCCAGTCTAGAATGGCCGACGCATCTAAATGAAAAGCATGAGAAACCTCGTTGTTGCAAAAAAAAGTCGGCATTTGGCGATGGATAATCCAGCTTCCTCATTTAATCACGCTTGAATCATTTGAATCATGGCCGCAACTTAGTGTTGATGGTCGTTTTCACGTCGGGGAAAGTTGTCGGTTCAAGCCTTCAAATCGGCTGCTACTAGTTCGAACCCAGCACCGTGACGGGTAATTATTTGGCCACAAAATGGGTCGCGGTTTCAAAATTCAGAAAACGCATCGGACGACAGTTAAAAGACCGTTTATCCTGAACTCTCAACTGGTTCTTACAGGATAATTTGAAGTGGAAAATGTTGCGACGTGATTTTGTAAACATGTTGTGGTATGCTAATGCCCAATGTTGCGCCCCCGCTGTACAAAGATTTTGCATACGGTTCTGGGACGCTTGAGGCCAAGCAATTCGCTGACGTAGAGATGGCTGTCGCGTTTGAGTGCATTTGAAGACCACGGCGGTTCGCTATATAGATCAAATGGAGGGACATCATTTGGCGAATGGAGTAGGATCTGTCTTTAAAATCAAGGCAGACGTGAGACACGGACGCGTGTTGAGTGTTGAGTCCAGGATTTTTTTGTCCGTTCTTGAATAGGCCATGGGCATCCTTGGACAATGGCAGATTGGACATCAAATTTTCACGACGCTGGTTTTGCTGGGCATTGCTGGGTGTTTACGTGGTCCTATTGGAGTCATTGGTACAAAACAATTCGATTGTGGGTTACCGACCTTCGTACTGACAAGCAAAGCACAACATTCTCCCGATCTAACAGCCGGAAATAGCATCAACATGCATCAACCACACAGGTCAAGACGCAGACGTACACTAATCACGTGAAACGAACTTCCCAATCATGGTTCTTACATAGGTGTGATTTTGCGCATGCCTATGTAACATCATGTAACATCATGCATACGGATGTATCGGTTTTAGCTAAGATACGATTCTTTCATGTCGCCGCTTCCGATTTTTAACAACTTCAGAACTTCAATGCCCAGCCGGGAGGCTGACAAACAGCCCATGTGTCTGGTTTTTGCAAAAATGCGATGTACCCCAGCAAAGTTTTCAGAGGGAAATTATAATATTAATTAATGGATATTGATATTAATGGGTTTAATTTTGGGGTTCCAAATTCGGGACAATCTGCTGGAATTCGGTGGGGGGTATCAGCTGGAGTCAAAGGATTACCTCGGCAAGTTGTGGTTGCCTACTGCAACATGTTAGGCTGTTGAAAAGCCTCAAATCCAAAACCTCAGACGGCTAAATCCAAACGATTGCGCGATGATGCGCGATGTATATACATCATAGTTTTCCTCAAGTTCTTTCCGTTTTGTTTTGGAGCGTTTACTTTTTAACGCCTATATCTCCACAAAAGTCCACAGGTCACGTCAAAAACCAACGGGCAGTTTTCGACGCCGGCTTGGCAGTCGCGTGATGGGTTTGAATTTTCCTGATGGAGAGCTGGCGGTTTCAATTCCCCAAAAATCTTAGTCCAAGGCTTTAGGTTGTGGCCAGCTGTGGGCTTTCCCAATGTTTCCCATAGCAAGAGCGCTAGTTTCGGCGACGAAAATGACGGGCGTGCTGTCTTCGGCCAGCAGGACAACGCTTTGTATGTCATGTAGGTATACCATCTGACATGGCAATTCAAAATCTACCATTTGCAGATGTTTTTCCCATTAAAACCTCCAAATACAGAGAAATTTCTGATTTTGAGATGCTTTTCTAGCTTCAAGTACCGGAGTGATCACTTTACTGCAGGTGGCTGCACTGCACACAACAGGAGCTTTGGAACTCTTTTTCCGCCCATCGACGAGGTCGCAACAGGAGCCATCTTCTGTCGGTGTGTGGCCAAAACCTCGGCCAACTCAGCCAGCAGTAGCTGCTACGTGGCTGGTACAGTGACTCCTAAGCAACTTTAAAATACCTGATAAGCAGTGAATCATTGCTTTACCTGACCCAAAAAAATCCTTCAAACATGTGTCAATTTGCTGTGAATCGCATGCTCCCCAATAGGGATATCCCGAATTGACGGTCGTTTCATTTTGGCCAATTCTCGATATTACATTGAACGATTCCATATTATAAAATGATCATACATATTGATCAACACCACTTATTCGGACAATTTTTGTAGCAGAGAACCGTTTCAAAAACAGGCCAAGCACTGGATGTCTCTGAGTCTGAGTGCTGCACCTCTGCACAAGTGAGGCATAAATCCTTGTTTGGTGAGCCATGTTGAGCCACACAAAAATAATTATGGAAGTCATTTGGGATCTAAGTGATAATTACATCTGATAAACATATGAACATTATCATGATAATTGTCCAATTTGAGCCACAATATCATAATTAATTATCACAATTGGACAACTTTGGGGATGGAAAATCGACATATGTGACACCAGCAAGCGCTTGACAACACATACCAAGCTCGCGGCATATGATTTGGCCAGTTTTGATAAGAAAACCCAATGACGTGGGGTTATTGCGTAAGCAAATTCATGGCGACTGCTAACATCTGCTGAGGTGCCGGCGTAGCAGCAGCCAAATCTGGGGCAGTGAAGCATCATCTGATCCTGCAGAAATGGGTGTCAAACTTGGGCCCCGTTCATTTCGAGATGTTTCAAGGTCACTGGTTGGTGGTTTCAACCCCTCTGAAAAATATGAGTTCGCCAGTTGGGATGATGACATTCCCAATATATGGAAAGTCATAAAATTCATGTTCCAAACCACCAACCAGGTCATTTTGTTTCGGAAGCATCAAAAAACTACGGAGTTTGAGGAGTTCCACTGAGTAAAGCAGCTCTTTTGATGTGGAAAATCATTCACTATCATAGAATAAGCATCAAAGAAAAGGGTGACCCAATTTTCAGAGAATCTCATGTTCCATGGAAAATGGAAGAATCAATGTGAATAATTATTTGATGTGGAAGAATGATCAGGTCCTCTTCAATCTGATCGCGGGAGCAATGGCTACAAGACAGCCTCAGGTGGCAACAGTCACAACCCCATGATGTACCTTGGAAAAGGGCTTCGAAACAACCATAGGAATTTTCCATGGTTACATCATGCGGATATAAATGATATACTGGTTGGTGGTTTCAACCCCACTGAAAAATATTAGCCAGTTGGGGTTACTATTCCCAATATATGGAAAAATGTTCCAAAGCACCAACCAGAATATGATATAATACTGTAAGGGTTCACTAGTGTTGCAACATCATTCAGATCCTACTCATTTCATGATCAGTGCCAGGGTCGGTCAACTGGTCATCCTCACCAGCCATCATCAAATAGCTCGTCCACATTCACATGGTTGTTACTACCGTCACCAGCATCATCATCTATAAATCATCAATCATCATGCTTATCACTATCAAGATCATTGTCTCTACATGTCACTACCATCGCTGTCGCACTCAGAAGCCAATCCGAAATAAGACCACCATGCGTGATTTTGCCGTGGTCCATATTGGATCAATCTTATCTGGTGACAAACTGTCTGTAATTTGGGGCGTATCATCATTTCCCTATCAACACGGCCATAACTGGGGGGAGTGTACCCATTTGGGGGGTTGAATCCGGCATGTGCAGACACACCTCAATATCTCGGTTGTTCAATATCCCCCAGACCCACTATATCCATCTATATCCAAAACAATTGTGGGTTAGGCATGGTAAAACCACCATTCTCACCATTGATTTTTCATTGAATCGGCCATACCTGGAGCTCCAAACATCAAATCATCCGTTCCACTGCGCATGCGATACGCCGCGGGCACGCCGCGGATGGGTTGTAGGAGGCCATGCCTGGTGACACATCCCATTCCAAGAATGAGTGTAGCAACCTTCATGATCCCATTCAGAATGGACATGTGCAGCATAGCATCCCCCAAAAAATGCTAAACATACCTTGAAGACCTGGAAATGATGAGGAAACCGTCCAACTATGCTATATATTACCATATAATTCGCCTGGAAACAGAAACTCATGATGTCAGAAAAGAACGGCTTCGATTCATTAAGATTCCATTTTTTGGGAAGAACTAGAAGAAACCCGCCCATTTCGATCGGTTGGTCCCCTTAAAAATTTGGCAGGGTCACCTTTTTTCCAGTGTCCGTGAGGATTCTTCAAGAACCTTCGTCTTATTATTTCTTAGTCAAAGTCCATTCCTGGTGACAACGAATGGGTCAGTTTCTATGACCTATGGTGACTTTGAAACAAATCAAAAGCTCTCATACCAAGTGAATAAGTGGAACAATATGCATAACAACCAACTATTTTGATCTATTTTGTGTGAAAAGGAGGGTCCCCAGGGTTGCCAAATGGATGCAAATGGACATAGATGTGATATAGAACTCAATGATACTCAAGCCATTTGTAGAAAACACATGTAGATCAATTTCCTATGGAAATCCAAAGATTTCACTTATAGATTTCCATAAATTTTTCTCCGTAACATATCGGTCATCCCATCATTTCAGTCCCCAGAAAAATCGCCTCCTGGGACATCTGAAGTCGAACCGCACCACCACGCGGCGTCCAACCTGGTGGCGGCCGGTTGGATGTTTTGGGATCTGCCAGGTGCCCTGTCACCGGCGAGCCTGGCCTCACCGGGCACCAGCCGGGTGAAGCACAATGCACCTTGACATCGCCAAGAAGAATACCCTGATGGATCCTGATGGGTTCAGAAAGGGACTGGAATCTACCTGGTAGGTTACCTATTGATGGGGATGATTATATTTTGGATGAACTACCCTATGATTATAGATAACTACCCTATATTTTGGTTACCTATAATTATTATAATACTATGATTATAGATAACTCGTAGTATTTTGGATGGCTCCTTTCTCCATCAGCTAGGCTGCCGGCGAACACGCAGGCGGCATTTGTTTTGCACATGTGCAACCTGCCCCGGCGACGTGGCAACGGAGACTGGCACCATCATCTATAGAGATTTCTGGATGGATATAAACACATAGAAAAATCTGATTCGGTACAATAATAAATAAACAAATAAACAAATAAATATATACATATATATATATGGTAAAGAACATATATATACAATATAGGTATATATTATATTAATGTACACATAAATCTGGGAATCCCCAAGTACTGTAGATGTTGTTTTTGCCTTTCCAGGATGTGATCGATGATCTTTTCCTCGTGCTTTGCGTTTGAGCCTTGCTGTACACTGTATAAATATTACATCTTATCTATCTATCTATCTATCTGTCTGTCTGTCTGTCTATCTATCTATCTGTCTGTCTGTCTGTCCGTCCGTCCGTCTGTTCGTCCGTCCGTCCGTCTATCATTACCTATCTACCTGCCCAGCTAAAACGTATGAGTTTTCTATCTGTTTGTTAGTCTGGCTGGCTGTCTGTCTGTCGACCCATCCATTATATAATCATCAATCCATCAACCCGTCAATGCATCATCAATCATCACTTTTTCAGCCTATAGAGTTAAGCTATGTTAATCTAGTTCTCAAGCAAGAACTAGCTAACTGGGACCCATAGCTATGTCAACCAACATCAACCAACATCAACCAACATCAACCAACAATATGTGAACTCTCCATTTTTTGGCTCGTGAACAATGCTCATTTTTGCTGCTGTTTTGCTGCTGGATCCACCCGCCACGGCTCCTCCACAAGGGTGTCCAGCAACGCTCGCCGCGCGGCCAGCGCCAAGGGTGGAGACACCAGGGCCTGGCAGAACATTTCGCGGTCCCCAATGGAGCTAGACACCCCCATAAAAACCATGGTGGATATCGGGAAATTCATGGAATTTCCACATCGTTTTGACCGCTTCGGGGGTGTTTTTTACATTAGGACGATGGGTATGCCAGATCTTTACTTGATCCTTTGTTGTATGTTTACCAGTTTACCATTGTTTACCGGCTACCAGCAAGTATGAATTTCTCTGTGAAGAAATGATTATTTTTTAATGGCTGTGATTTCACAGCAAATTTCAAGATTTCGCCACCAAGCATTATTGAACAAAAAATGGCAGGAAATCATGAATCATCATGAATCTCTATAACCATCTCATTTCTTGGAGGGTTCCTGTAAGATTTATCTTGAAGCTAAACTGGAATAAATACACCCATTTATATAGCGCATTAACACATTCATTACCTCCAAAGTTGGCGAAAGTGGGTATTCCTCAATTGACTGTATAGGTATATAATACGGTATATGGATTAAAAGAAACAGGGTAGACACCTTACAACAGCAGGACCTGGGACATGGTCTCCACCAAACTCTAAATGACGCAAGGAATTCTCATTTCCAACACCAAGCACCGATGAGCAGAGTTGTTATGTGGCAGTACCCAAGCCATCCACAGCAGAGTTGACGCTCAGAAATGCTACTCGAATCCAAGTATCTGATGTGGTATATATTAAACCGTGGTTTTGTGGATGGTTTCTAGATGTTTGTACAAACATGTACCAACCAATTCACCATGTCTGGTACAGAAATGGATGGTTTGTTGGATTTGCGACATCACCTCTATTGTGCCAAAGTTTACCGAAGCCAGGAACTGAGAGGAAACCTCTGCCAAACGCTCAAGGACTGGCAACGGAGCCACCTGAATCCAGCTACGAAGCTTGATTTTTGGTCTTCCCAAACATGACCAAAAGATCTAAAACACGATATCATTGATTCGATGATCATTCTCATTACGATGGGTTTACAAACACCTACCTATAATGCTAACTCCATCCTACAAATAGACTATGACTATGAACATCTACATGAAAGCATTACCTCAAGATTTCCCAAGCACATCTCAGCATATTTTGCGTGTTCCTCTTTTTGAGCCACCTTTGTCAAGCTCAGTCTCTGACCCAAATGGCTTTCCGGAAGGATTGAATGGCAGCGACGCGCGCGGGGCTTAAGAGACTTTGCACCTGAGACGTCGCAGCTTCGATGGGGTCCAGCCTTTTGGAATTAAACATGGCTGGCTGGAAAATTGTACTTCTTAGTGGGGGAAATCATTTACAACATTTTACAACAACAAATAGATGTGATACATGGATAAACAACCAGATTTTGAAGTGCCAAATAGATTACAACATGTTTTGGAACTACAGAAACGACATGAAACGACCAGGTCTCAGCCGACGACTCGTTCCAAGGGGACATCCACATAAGAGACCCACACTTCATGGGGGGTGCTAATTTCCCTCTCATGCTTCCATGCATGGGTTTTTAACACATAGGTGAAACTTGGGTATCATGGTATTCCAAATTGAGATGCTTCATGATGTGAACCAAATGCCGTCAACCGTCCTATAAACCAACCATTTTGGGGATGTCATTACAGATCCAGTGGTTCTTATTCGGATGATCATCAAACACATCTGAAGGAAACCCATCCCAAGTCATCCCAAGTCATCCCAAGTCATAAACCATCCCAAAGTATCTCACTAATAAACATTAATAAACCATAATAAACCCATTTAGGGATAGTTTCTTAGCTTTCCTTTAGCATCCTTCATCACCCACTGAAAAACTTCACCACTGCGCCTGTGCAAAACCAGCATCATTCGCAGGGCGCTGTGTGGAAATAAGCAGTTGCCGATAATTTGACCACCCCAAAACAAGGAAAGAATGGGACACATCTCTGCAAGTCTCTGAATCCAACCATTACTTCATCCCAAATTCATCGAACCAGCTCCAGGTTTTCAAGGGTTTCCAAGCTCTTCCAAGCTCTTCAAGGCCCAAAAACTGCTTCTTTCCCAGCTTTCCCCGTGGCGCAAAGCTTCGCCACTGCGCGGATCTTGGCAAATTCCATGATGGCTGTGATGACCTCAGGGGTAGACCCTGCAACTTAAAATCGATTTGAATTCAGTTTAGATGAGTTTATGATGAGTTTTTAACCTATAAAACATACTATATAATTAAACACTATCAAAAAAATATTAAAACACCTAGATTCAATCAGCAGGTTCTCAACATTGAATTGTAGACTTCTCAAGCACTATACCTTTAGTGTGATATGCCGCGAAAATCCGCCGAGTACACGTTCTGGTGTGGGTTCCGCGCCTCACAATTCAGCGCGTGAGCGGATTTCGTCCAGGCATCGGCCATGGTGCCGATCTTTGGCTGTTGAGGTCGTGGGTGATGGAGTGGGCTGGATTTGGAGAAACTGACCCGGTGGTGAGGGAGAATAAGTTTAAGGGCTTCAAATTGTCCAAAAAAAATAAATAAAGGGAACCACCGCTGTTTTGTTTCTGTTTTTTGAAGCATCGAGTTTTTTGGATACCCGATATTACCCAATTTTGAGCCATCTTCATGTGTGTGCTTCAAAGTAGCGATGCCTGAGATTGACAGTCAAGCCATGCTCAAGCCAAAGCTCGCAGAAACAGATTTCAGCTTCCACTGGACACTGGCGAACACTCATCAGATAGGCCTGGCCCCCAGAAGTGGTGGACTTTGAACCTAGTGCAATCGCACTTGTGGACCCAAACTGGTCAGTCTTTTCACATTTTTCTGATCCGTGGAGGATTGGGATTCCAAACTGCCTGGCAAACAATACTAAACACATATGGGGTTGTATAAAAACCCGGTATCTTATTTAAATGACGCAAAATCACGCTATCCTTTTTTTCTTTACTCTTGTCGTTTTCTCAGGTGGTGGGCTCCCTGTAGACAATAAGTGCGAATTTTCCAGCTTTCTGTGGGTGAGAGCATCCTCGGTCGAGAGTCAACAGATGTCATCTTTTGTTTTCATTTCCTTTCATTTTGCTTTCATGTCCTCTCATGTTCCGTTGCTATGTATCAAAGATACAGGTCTTCGAAAGCTGATATGCTCAAACCGGTCAGGTGGATATCCGCCCAAACACTCGCGTTTTTTGAATATACGTATGGTTATCGTATGTTATCGTTTTTGTTATCGTTTAGCTATCGTTTCGGAGGCCTGTGCAGGTTGCCATCTTCAGGCTTCATGAACATGTACATGTATAAGCTCGTTATCGTTTTTTTCCTTTTATCGTTTTCTGGGCGGCAATGCATTGGCAGTGTTAAGGTGCAAGCCAAAATGAAATGCCGGGGTTACTATACTATCTGAATCTGTCAGATGGGAGGATTTCCCTGTTGAACTTCCAGACTGTCCAGGTCCCCCGCGAACATCGATTTCCATTTTGGGCGCAGCGATGTCGATCAGCTTCCGCTCAAGGGGATCGAGGCCATACATCTGTAGTAGCCTTGAGCAGTTGCCAAGCAACGGATATTGCACCATCAACCACTAGTCATGGTTATGGCTCGTAACCGTAACCAGTACAAGTCACAGCCATCGGAGACGTGGACATGAAATGACATGAACCCAATTGAACCAATCATTTTCGGGGACCTTGTGTGGAAATAATGTAGTAAACCCCAAAAAGAAACTATCTATAGAATGACCATAAAATTTATAAATAGGTGCTATATGAACTATCACCGCATGGATCCAAAATGATCCAAATGGTAGGTTTATTGGCTTTCCCACATTAAATGATGATGTTCATTCTCCATTGGCGATTTCACCATGGAATCTCCCTGCATCGGCGCCCGCACCATCGTCCCCCATCTCATCCAACGCGGAGAGATGGATCTCCTTCAATTGCACCGAGCCGAAATCGACCTGCGCCAAAGCCCGTTTCGATGGACACATGGGAACCAATGGGGTTTTAACCAACGGACGATGCTTGATTTCAGTCTCATGATTCACGTGAGATTTAGATCCGGGGTATACCCCCATTGGATCTGCTACAACAAAGACAATACTAAACATAGAGGCCCTGTGGATCAAGTGACAGATCTTAAGGATGGATCGTGCAAATGGTAGCAGATAGTCTCAGGTCGCAGGGAAACATGACATCTGGGCTTGGCGGCATTGTTTTCACCAAACTCTTGATATTTGCAGATGGATTTTGACAAGACTTAGATTTGCCCAACATGATTTTTTACACACCCAACAGAATCTATATATAGTACGATATAGTGATATAGTATATAATCTAGTATATATATATAGACTATATAGAGTATATATCACGTTATATCACGTTCAATTCATTCTCTCATCTTCACTGATGTGTCCTAGGGGGTTGACCCTGTGTTACCTCCTGCAGCAGCCCCCTGTTTGGAAAAAATGATCACTTCGCAGATTCGCGAGGATCGCTCTCTTGCTCTTTGTAGTGCCATTTCACCACCTGCAGCCGAAGCATGGAGTAGCATTGGGTTGACCCCAGAGGAAAGTAACGAATCACTTGATCCAGTCAAAATATGTCAAAGCAAAAGAAATCAATGCCATTGTTTAAACTCAACATACAAGTACAAGATGGGACATGAAGAAATAAACACCAGAAAACACCAGCTGAGCATAGCTGAGCCAATAAGACCATTCCTATCAAATCCCATTATATTCCATTATGCCAATTGGCTCATATGTATCCCATGTTTTCCCTAGTATGGGCGAGAACAACTACATACAATAATCCCCAATAAACTAGGTTGTACAACCCCATGTAACAACATTGATATTTCATCAAGGATTTTTGTCACTGCTCACATGTGCCATGGGCAGAACATGGAATTCAGGGGCTATGGTCATCCCACAATCATGAGGGTTTCCCGGAAATATGGGTATCCCGGAAAAAAAATATGGGGTGACCATCCCTTCTGGGAGAATCAGCAATGTTCATGCTGGATGAAACTCGAAGAATCTCATCGTTGCAGCTTCCATGGCCATTTTTGCAGCCCATTTCCATCCATTTCCAAGGTTGGGACATCGTCGTACAAGAGCTTCCCACCGAAGATGTCCAACGCACTGCCGATAGTGGCATCCACCCGGCCAGAGCCTGGGCAGGTGATTCGACAGGAGACTCTCACTGGCTCTGGTGAAAATATTGTTCTGAGCTCACGGCCTAAGGTGCGTATTCTTTCCATATCCTGAAAACCATGGCTGGAAAATGGGCAAAGTAAAAACTTAT
This sequence comes from Cladocopium goreaui, assembly GCA_947184155.2. NCBI lineage: Eukaryota > Dinophyceae > Suessiales > Symbiodiniaceae > Cladocopium > Cladocopium goreaui. The sequence continues at coordinate 92,544 of CAMXCT020006714.1, read as the reverse complement.
GAAACCATCGAATGAAACTTGACCCGTAACATCCGTGTTTACGCAAGGGCCGCAAGGGACTAGAAACTGGAAGCATGTCTGTGTGGATTTGAAACATCATTCTTGGGACACAGCGATTCTCGGCATGGCCTCCAGCGACCGAATGCCGCCGGCGTACCTACATCAAGGTGTGTTTTATGTACGTGTCCTCTGGACATATCTTGACATTGCCTGATCATTCCTCATCATTGCAAAACATATCGACAAGTATAGAAATCTTGATGAAGCTCACAGTTCCCGAATGTATGTCTTCAGCTTCACCTTACTTAGCATTACTTCCCTTTCAACTAATCGACGCCAACTTGGATCTAGAGCCTCAGTGGCTTTACCTCTATGGCTGGGTCCAAACCATCCCTGGTCCAACACGAGCGTCCCGGGCACGTCACTGGGATGGGAGATGTAGCCAAAACCTCCACCAACGGCTCCTCAATGCCGCTCATCTTGCCCTCCACGTCAACAGCATGGACCAGGAATTCGTCGCAATGTTGGGCCAGTTCCTTCAGGGTCTCCTGGGGAGTGGTCCGATTTTGTGGGTGAAAGAAAAAGTGCACTTCCATGTGGAAGTGACTGCAACGACATGAAACAGGAGCATCATGTAGCCGAATGGCAACTGTGCTTAAAAAGGGGCCACCAGATTCACAAAAGATCGGAGAACATCACATCGTGGCCGATCTTTTCAGCTACTGAGCAGCTACTGAATGCTGATGTGTGAACTGCCGAAATTCTTTGGTCTATTTCTATGGGGAAGCCCTCCTGTTTTTGGGCAAGCAGTCCTTCTGTTTCTAACAATAGTACACATACTATATATATACTAATATGATGTACACATATTATAGATTAATAAATAAATAATACATTATACATTCCTTTATATATATACAGTACATTATATAGTGTTTTGTAATATGGAAATCCCTATGGCCGTCAAAGTCCTCGTTGACCTCCAGATCCGTCCACTTTTGCCACCGGTCAGTGACCACCTTGGGGGAAGCTCAATGGTAGGATCTCTTGAGAGAATTTACACCACTTTCCCAAGGATTAGCTGATTGTTTCCCGCATTTTGATGGTTCAACATTTTCCCAGATTGCCATAAAAAGTAGCTATTTAAACTATATTTTCAGAGACACTTCTTCGTGAGAAACAAGTCGTTCTACTATCGGACTCCTTTTTTGAGTAGGAAAATGAGGCTACTCAAATTTATCCAATAGTTTTCCGAAGCAAACATGTCACATCTCGGACATCGATTGGACCATGTTGGACCCTGGATGTCTTTTGGGAGTCGAAGAAACATCCTGTGTCCCAGCCCGAAAGCGTAGGACAATAATCAAATCAGCAGCTTCCGACAAGGCAAAATCTCTCAGTGACAAAACTAAGCAAACTCAAGAAATGGTGAGCTCTCGATCCGCATGTCCAAATTGATGCTTCTCTTCATCGTATAGGTTTTTCCTTTCTGGGCCGATGGATGGATAACTCGTTTCACCAAACAGCCCCCCCTATGTTAATCCTGAAGGCCAGGAGATAACTCTCGAAACACTCCAAAAATAAAACAAAGTACATAGCCCATGCGCCCTGCTGTGAAAAGGTGCATGCTTTCAAAAGGGCAGCAAAGCGGTCAGGGAACGAGGTAAGAAGGCTTGTCAAATCCTTATCTTAGGTAGCTTGTGGTAGGTTGCTACATCAACGTACACAGAGTTCAGCTTGCTATAGGCCGAAGCAATGAAAACTACGATTTTCCCAGCCACTTCCAGACTGCAAACTTCACATCTCGTTTTGCCGAACAGAACTGGAATATCATTAGCCCCTTCTTGGGATTCCTCACAATGGTTTTTATCCTGGTTCATGAACCATGAAAACATGGGTTCAATTACCCTAGGGTAAACTAACATAGATGATCTATGTTAGTTTACAGTAGGGTACCCATTCTCAACCTTTTTTGGTTCTGGGTTAGTTTCCAGCTTCTTCTGTGTTAAAGTAGCCTTTCTTCAAGACCCTCATCCCATTATGGCTTCTTAAGCCAGAGTATTGCCAGTTTTTCACACATCTATGAGTACCCAGCTATAGCAATCATAGAATTTTGCCACATCCCATAGAAAAACCATCACTATTCCCCAAATTTCCAGCCATATTACATGTATTTTCACAAGCAACCATTTTAAAACCATAAACGCACACATGCTGGAATAAGATCATATTATGCATTTTCCCAATCTAAAACAATCTTAACATTCACCAAAAAAAACCCACTAAAAACACATCTAAACATCATAAACGCACTACGAGTCTGTATTACCATCAACCACCTGTTACAACCATTGAAACCACTAAAAACAAAACAAAGACACATTTTGAAACCATACTCAAACCATTAATTAAAAGACCGGATAACCCCACATGTCAGCTTCTTCCAACAAGCAGCAAAAGAAAGGTAAAGATGGCATGGGAAATGCAGGAAAGAGAAAAGAGATGGTGAAGGATTGGCGTGTGCAACAAGCAACCCGTGTGTGAGTAAGTTGTGTGTGAGGAAGTTGTGTGGTGATAAGTTGTGTGTGCGGTGTGTGTGTGGACCATGAGCAACAAATGTTGTAGCGGGACGGGGAAGGAAGGAAAGACAAAGGAGGTGGTGAAGGATCGAGAAGTTAAAACAGTTGTGTGGGACAAAGTTGTATGTGAAAGACCGTGTGTGACAAAGAAAGATGATGTGTGAAAAGATGGTATGTATGTATGCATGTATGTATGTATGTATGTCTGTATGAAATGTTCTGCGCTATGCAACCGCAAATTTTGCGAACTCTTTCTGCATGCCCTGTGGCTGGTAATCATCCCTACGGGGAAGGAAGGAAAGACAGAGCAGGTGGTGAAGGATCGAAGGTGTGATGAAGACGGAAAGGTACCTGGCCACGTGAAAGATCGAAGAAAACAAGCAGAAACGCAAAGAAGATTGATTGCAAAAACACCAAACATAGGAGCAGAAGAGACAGGTGAGGGGCACAGTTCACGGTGGATACGCTGTGACCACTGCTTCCGAACATGATGTTCAGCAACGGCAGCATCTGCGCGATGAAGTCGGTACCTGGCAGAGCAAAACAAAACAGCGGGCTGTCATTCCTGTCAAGAAACGGCGACATTATCATGAAGACTGTCAGTTTTGGAATCACAGACTGATAACAGACACGTGAATCACAGACTGATAACTGTCAGTTTTGGAAAGCCGAAGACGTGAACAAAGCCAAGTAGTTGAACAAAGTTGAAGACAAACATGGGTTGGCAAAAAGCCGCGGCGTCCACGGCGTCATCTGGGAACCAAGCGCGCCTACAGGGCCAGCCCAGTGCCATAAGTGCCACGCCTGCCACGCAAAGTGACGGTGGATGTCGCCAAATGCCGCTCCATGTCGCCAAGTGCCACACCTGCCATGCAAAAAGCCGCGGCGTCCACGGCGTCATCTGGGAACCAAGCGCGCCTACAGGGCCAGCCCAGTGCCATAAGTGCCACGCCTGCCACGCAAAGTGACGGTGGATGTCGCCAAATGCCGCTCCATGTCGCCAAGTGCCACACCTGCCATGCAAAAAGCCGCGGCGTCCACGGCGTCATCTGGGAACCAAGCGCGCCTACAGGGCCAGCCCAGTGCCATAAGTGCCACGCATGCCACGCAAAGTGACGGTGGATGTCGCCAAGTGCCACGCCTGCCAGGCAAAGTGAAGGTGGATGTCACCAAGTGCCACGCCTACCACGCAAAGTGAAGGTGGATGTCAACCAAGCGCTCCGGCAGAGCCAGCCCAGTGCCATCAGTGCCACGCCTGCCACGCAAAGCGAAGGTGGATGTCACCAAGTGCCACGCCTGCCACGCAAAAAGCCGCGGCGTCCACGGCGTCATCTGGGAACCAAGCGCGCCACCAGAGCCAGCCCAGTGCCATCAGTGCCACGCCTGCCACGCAAAGTGAAGGTGGATGTCATCCAAGCGCCACGCCTGCCATGCAAAGTGACGGTGGATGTCGCCAAATGCCGCGCCTGCCATGCAAAGTGAAGTTGGATGTCACCAAGTGCCACGCCTGCCATGCAAAGTGACGGTGGATGTCGCCAAATGCCGCGCCTGCCATGCAAAGTGAAGTTGGATGTCACCAAGTGCCACGCCTGCCACGCAAAAATGCCACGCAAAGTGGAGGTCCATGTCGCCAAGTGCCACGCCTGCGATGCCATAAGTGCCACGCATGCCACGCAAACTGAAGGTGGCTGTCACCAAGTGCCACGCCTGCCACGCAAAGTGAAGGTGGACAAGTTGTGTGTGGACAAGTTGTGAAGGTGGACAAGTTGCGTGTGGACAAGTTGCGTGTGCGGAAGTTGTGTGTGGACAAGTTGTGTGAGGACAGGTTGTGTGTGGGCAAGTTGTAGGAGGAGGAGGCGGGAGGAGGAGGAGGGCCGGAGGCGGGAGTGCAGAACCAAAAACAAGAACCCCACACAAAGATGTGGGGAAAAAACATAGTACTACCTACTACCCTCTGGAAATCAAACATAGCAATGGACAATCCCCCAGTTATATAGTTCGATGGTTTTCCTCATTCAATTCTCCAGTACCGTGGATATTCAAGCTCGCCATGTTTCATGACACCACAGTAACATAGTATTACCCATCTTCATCCATAAATACCCAGCTAGCATTACCACCAAGAACCACATATATCTATATCAGAACAACATATTAAGAACACTTAAGAACCAAATATGTTCAGAACCAACTATTTCAGAACCAGTTATTTCCGAACCATATATTATATTATTTCTGAACCAAATTATGTCAGAAACTCCCAAAAAAACAAAAACATACAAACACATCCCAAAACTTCATCTCCAGCCATCTCCAAGCTTCAGGGCTTCCACATATTTCCCATGCGCCATCTGCACCTCCTCCTCCGTCGGCTGCCCCGGTTTCGTCAACGGGGGCAGCTCCAGGGGCGCGCCCAGCACCAGGTGCACTGGCTTCCGGAGCGGCAGAAAACCCAAGGCGCCGCGGTACATGGGGATGCACACGCCTAAGGTCCTGAAAAGGGAAAAGGGGATGTTAGGCCGTGATTTTCGGCCGTGAAACATGGGGAATTTCACCACATTTCATGGGGATTTTCCATGGACTTTATGTTTTTTTTTGTTTGCCGAGGTGGTTTAGAACTAATCATTTCAGTATTGGTTGATGCTAGATATATCGAACGAGTTGACGGGGTCCTAAGAATCAGGCCACTTGCTTATGTGGTGATATCCTATGAGGTCCCACGTTCACTTAGGACGAAATTTTTAAGGTCACTTACGCCGAAAATGACCCCCACACATTTTCGACATCACTTGCGACGAAAAACCTCTGACTACCTGTAAACTTCCACGAATTACGCTACCACGAAATGCAAAAAACATAAAAAACGATCAACACTTCATCTCTCATTCATGTTCCAGTGGGGTGGGGTGGGGTGGGGTGGGGTAATAACGTTCATGTTCCTATGCACACACAGGCACAGCAACCTCATCATCTTTCTTGCTGTTGAGCAGAGACAGGCACAGCTCTTTCATGATCAGTTACCGGTGGGGTGGGGTGAGTTAATAAGGTTCATGTTCCTATGCCTGCACACGCACAGCAACCTCATCATCTTTCTTGCTGTAGAGCACTTACACGCACTGCTCTTTCATGATCAGTTAGCCGTGGGGTGGGGTGGGGTGGGGTGGGATGATAACGTTCATGTTCCTATGCCCACACAGGCACAGCAACCTCATCATCTTTCTTGCTGTTGGGAAGAGACAGGCACAGCTCTTTCATGATCAGTTATCGGTGGGGTGGGGTGAGTTAATAAGGTTCATGTTCCTATGCCTGCACACGCACAGCAACCTCATCATCTTTCTTGCTGTAGAGCACTTACACGCACTGCTCTTTCATGATCAGTTACCCTTGGGGTGGGGTGGGGTGGGGTGGGGTGGGATGATAACGTTCATGTTCCTATGCACACACAGGCACAGCAACCTCATCATCTTTCTTCCCGTAGAGCAGAGACAGGCACAGCTCTTTCATGATCAGTTACCGGTGGGGTGGGGTGAGTTAATAAGGTTCATGTTCCTATGCCTGCACACGCACAGCAACCTCATCATCTTTCTTGCTGTAGAGCACTTACACGCACTGCTCTTTCATGATCAGTTGTTGAACTTGATGTAAGAAGAGCCACGACACCTTTGGGGTTTATATCTTGTTGCACTTGATGTAAGAAGAGCCACGACACCTTTAGGGTTTATATCTTGTTGCACTTGATGTAAGAAGAGCCACGACCCCTTTAGGGTTTATATGTTGTGGCACTTGATATAAGAAGAGCCACGACCCCTTTAGGGTTTATATGTTGTTGCACTTGATATAAGAAGAGCCACGACCCCGTTAGGGTTTATATGTTCTTGAACTTGATGTAGAGGGAGAGCAACACAGTCGACGTGCAAGCACACAAGCGCCACTTTTATACGGAAATTTACAGGTAAAATTCCGATGCCACTACAAAGCCACACAAACGACATCAAAAACAACACGCGCAAAAGCGCCACTTTGTACGCAAATTTACAGGTCAAAACCCGACGCCAAGAAAAAAGCGGCACAAGCGACGTCAAAAAAGCAACACGTGAAAACACCATTTTATACGGTAATTTACAGGAAAAAATGCCGATACCAACAAAAAAGCGGCACAAGCGACACAAAAAAAAGCGGCACAAGCGACGCAAAAAAAAGCGGCACAAGCGAACGCCTCACCTCCTATGATCTACCTCATTACACCAAGATTCAGTAAATGGATGTAAATGGTGGGTTGTAATCCCACTTGGCAACTTGGAGAATCTGCCTGCTTTTACAGTACTTAGTCACTGGTGGTTACTCACCATAGTCATGGCGAATGTCTGTGGCTGACCGCGGAAAATCCTCCAAGAGAGTGGGACTGTGACTGAATGGGACTGGGTGATGTTGTGATGGGGGGAGAAGCCCCACTTGCGTGGATTATGTGAGTATGTATTGTGTATAGGAATGTATCTGTATGGCTGGATGATAATTAGATCATAATTGGATACAATTGGAGTATGATCTGTAATTGTCCGTATTGGTGGCTTTTGGCCAGTCTCTGCAAAACAACGACACATATATCTTTGCGAGAAGAATTTTAACTCATTTTCAGAAAGGGACACAATACGTGACACCACCAATTGGAGAAACACAAGTGAAACAACTCTTGAGAGATGAACGTGGACGGATGAGCTGATGGTGATGACATAGATTGGGTCGATGCACTTTTGTCTGTTTCGCAGTTTCTCAGAAGTTGTGTCTGTGAATTTCTTCCCATACAACCATCTGGTGGTGTTCAGAGTTCCCATTACCATCTGACATATACATCCACCATTCATGAATCCCAATCCGGATCAGTTGAGGCTCTTTCGGAGCCATTCCCTTGGCTTGAAGAACAGATTGGTGTAGGTGGAGTAGAGATCAACGCATCCAAAAGCATAGCATGGCACAACTGCTGCGTTCTGCTCCAAGGCCAGTTTGATGAAACCCATTCGCTTTTGGAGGAAGACCTCCTCCTTTCCTTCCACTGTGCGAATCTGCTCCTGTTCACCTGAGATGCCGCTGTGCGGCAACGCATCAGCCACATGGCTTTGTCTGAAAATCATGGAAAATTGCCCCAAAATACCCAAATCCCTTGGTTTATCATCACGTTCATTCATTTTCCTTGCCCCAAAAACACAAATTTGGAGTATCCTCCATGTCATCACAACGCCGCATGATCGATCTTAGCCAGAAACAAGCCATGGGTTGGAAGAGCTATCCATCTGACTGGGATAAGATTCTCAGAGGATGGAAACTCTACAGGAACCAAGACATCGATCCAACGCAACATCTCCCCTTGTTGCTTTGGTGATAAGCGGATTGCTTCTCCCTTTTCTTTTATAGCCCCCTAACAAAACATAGAATATGATAGAAAAGAGGTGAGTCTTACTATAAACTACATAGTGCTGTGGTTGCAATGTGATTCTAAATCACTTTTTGACTTTTTTGGGGGTTACCTTAAGATCCATTCCATTCCATTCCAACCATCCCTTAACTTCCAGCGTTGGGCACCGCCCGGGATCACCATCAGACTCTTCCGGTGCTTCAGTGCCCGCGCGGCCACAACTTTCCGCGCGTCCACGCAGCGGGTCCAGAGCGCCAGCTCGCGGACCATGGGGATGTAGAACAGGACCGAGGCAGAGAGCGCCAGCACCTGGTGGAATCACCAGATGGCTCTGGTAAAGGCTACGGCAAAATCATGCAAAATCCCTTCCCAGTTATCCCATAGTTTATCCATGTTTGTCATTGTTTATCATCATTTTCCCTATGAAAGATTATGAAAGAGCCATTCTTACGGTATACCCCATTTCCAAATACATCCAAATCACGACAGATGATGGGATGATGCTGGGATGATATGCAATGGTGATGAACAAATCCGTCGAAAATGCTGAAGCCAGTGTTTGGCACGTTTTGGCATGTGATGATGGATTCAAATGATTCAAGGATATTTTTTCCGCTAGAATTTTTGAAACCAGTGAGAGTGGGAGAAATTTGACATGAACCCACCATCAGCTTTCACCATCAACATTCATGCTTTCTTCAAGCCAGCCATATGAGATCATCCTATATAGGATTGGAAACAAACTCTTCGAAGCCATCAGTGAATTTCAGAGGGATACAATCTTTCTATCATTTATGGCAACAACATAAGGCCGAAGCGTACCATTCGCAGAGATTCGCAGAGGTTTGTGATGCATCAGCCATACTGATATCATAGTAGCAATGGTTGATACTGTAGATGTTGATATAGTTATTACCCATATCCTGCGAGGCTCCTTCCGACCTCGCGCTTTGGAAGTGCTTCGTAGAGCATGCCGTCCAGAAGAATTCGATAGTCACTGGCCACGCCATGAGGATGCACGGCTAGAACCACTGGCTTCCTCAGGCTTGGCTCAGTTTTCCCATCGAATGTGGGTTCTGCGATCGCTCTTGTGGGCTAGCTGGTTGCTTTATAATGGAAAAAACATCTATAAATGGATGATTTAAGGGTACCCCCATTTCAGGAAACATCCAAATGGTATTTGACATTCAAACAGCTAAGAAATTCTCATTCCTCCAAGGCGCTCAGGAGGATACTGCTGCAGCTCTGGATGCACGTGAATGCGGAGCCGGATGTAGCGCCGGAAGGCCTACCCGGTAGCTATAATTAACACACAGCTATGGAGCATAATAGGGGAATCATATGGAAATATAGTAGGGAACAATATGGAAATCATGGGGAAGTGGGGAAATAATAGGGACATGACATACTGGTAGGGGTTTCTGAAGTCATGCAGGATCCCCCCAGTCCCCATGGCTTTGAAAAAATGGCAACTTGGGATTTAAGATGAATGATTTAAGCAAAATAAAGGATTTCATCCACAATATGTGGATATGGAGCTTTCCCAAAAATGAATACCCCAAGTCATCCAAAGTGACCAGTTGACCAGTTGACCAGTTCAGCATTGAAACCCATGGGTTCTCTGGGGATCTTGTAAGAAACCCCTACGTATGTATATGTCAATGTATAGAGTATAGAGCACAATGCATACGATATGGAGAATTGAACACATCTATTGAATCTACTACTTTGTGTAATACTATATATATATATAGCTATATATCACCAAACATCACCGAAGCTGTCAGACTCAGGCTCTACGGGGACTCTACCGTTTCCATTGCCATGTCCAAGGCACGTGAAATCCCCATTCTTGGATTGAAAACCAAGGCCATGCAGCTCCATCTCCCAGTTCGGCTTTGGAAATAACACGAGACCACAGGAAGTAGCCCAGAAAGGGCAGCAAGAGCACTGGCTGGGACCAGCAGCAGGAAAGAATTATCAAAGGAGAGGCAAAGCAAATGGCCATCACCAGGTTCCAGTACAAACCTAAGTCGAAATGCTGGTGAAAGGGTTTAGTCAGGCAGACTTCTGTCTTTCGACCAGCTACAGGTCACTAAAAATGAAGAAACAACGCTCGCCTTTCGAAGGCACAAGTATACCCAACGACAACGGGAAGGGATGTGTTTGGCACATCTGTTGTCCACCACCAAGCCCATCGACCTTCCCCCGAAAACAATATGATCCACGAAGTCAGTGGTTTTTCAACAGTCTACCGTCCATCGACCACCTTGTACCGGTACCAGTTTTGAATCTTCCATGACAACCATTTCAACTGTCGATTTTCTCCCAGGTTCTCCAGGTTAATCGCAGAAACCGAGTCCATAGACATATTTTGCACCTTCTGCAGGCCCAAATCCACGCCACAGCAAGCGGGGTAAACAAAGCACGAAGCAAAAGGCCAAGAGCCATTTCCAAGACAAACAGCACACGCAAAACAGTCCTGGAGGCATGACTCCACGGTGGAACACACATGAGAAACTGTTAGAAACAACATGAAAGATATGAAACAACAATCTGAACATGTTCAACATCGCAATCTTGAAAACTTGACAGCATTGGCAACATTTCCAATCAAATGCTGCGGATTCTTCTCCCCGCATCCGGTATCCTGGCAAAAATCCAATGAACAGCAAACAGGTCACATGAAGTCGCGGCGTACACTGCCGACAACAACTCGAGTCGTAAGTGGCATACTTCGCCATAGCAACGAGCTTCACGAGGTGGGAGATCAGCTAAAGTGTGGTCAATGGTAGGCTAAGTGGTTTATGATTCATTTGTTCAATGTCATACCTGTGTATGCAATGTACTGTCCTTCCCAAAGATAGGAGGAACATCTTCTTCTCCATCTGATCTGGGAATAAGAATTGGACTTATAATGTTTTGAACTAGTTATATATGTAAATATATATAAAACATTATATAACCTTATTTCATGGACTAACCTCATAATATCTCATAGTTGACGAGCCCTTGATTCTTGATATGCAAGTGGTTGGTGCAAACTGAAGGCTCGACACTTTGGTCTGGTGCTATCATTCTATCCAGCCATGCTTGAACCAGCTGCAATCCAACAGCTCACTGAACAACCGTTTGAGATGGCCATGGATGTCAAACATGAAAAACATAAATAAGTTTTGAGGGTCACTGGATTTTCGAATGATTTTTGATGCCTGTTTTTAACGTCCAAAACGTCTTGGCCCGTGGAATCTTGGAGCCGAGGTGACGACTTTGTAGACGGGACGGCCCTGGCTGTGGTCGGAGCGATCCATCAGTAGCTTCGACTGTTCAAAGTTCCCGAGACAAGTCCCAAACTCTGCAAATGTTGGTCAAAATCCACAAAAATCCACAAAAACTGTCAGAGTTGATCGGCTAATTCCGGCTAATGTTAGTAATTAATTTATCAAGGTCATCCTTCAGATGAAAGCGAGAATCCCCCTGTTCTTTGTGGCTTAAGCGGATGGGCCCTGCCACATGTTGCATCTCCAGTTGCGGTGAAATCTATGATTCAGACGGCAGGCGCCCATCATAGTAACAGTACTGGGATATAATCCGATAATGTAGGATATTTGATGCTGTGGATATGTGTGATCTATTTGACCAAACATGACAGACCATGTTACAATAAAATGCAATAAACGTATTTGCAAGTCTTGTATTTTGCAATTACGGTACTTGAAAAACACGCTATATTATCAACTATATTTTGTAAATCATCTATTTGCAAGTGTTTGATTATTTGTTACATCTCAATCTGAATCTGAAAAAACATACACATATATAAGAATATCTACTACCCAATCTCTTTTCAATATGGGGTTGTCTGAACATTATGTAACCCCAATTCCAAATGGATTGGAACCTCATTTTCCAGTGAACATTATTGAACATTAGTGATATTCCATTGGAAGGGAAAACCCACTACAATATTTGATTATCGTTTCATTTGGGTTATCATCTAACTTACCCACAAATCATCCAATGTATTATGTAATTGTCATCCAAATGATGGTATACCCACTATTATCATCCATGGCTATCTAACGATCATCTAATTTACCCACTATTTACCCAAATGCTTGTCTAAAGGGATACTCAGAAACAACCATTTACCCACTACTTACCCAGAAATAGCATCTAATCCTCTATATATTTATGCAAATTTAAACGATGAACTGCCCACGAAAATCATATGATCATCATTTGGATCACCTCAGCGCCCTAAATCCGAAGAAGTTTTCTCCATCCGCCTCGCCGGCCGCGCGCCGGCAGCTCAGGTCCAGGACCAAGCGGCTCTTTCCTGGTCATAGCTATGCCTTTTAACATGTAGCCCCGTTTCAGCAGGTTGGGATGATTTGGGACTGACTATGGTAATCTTCATAGAATCCCATAAGAGTCATAAGTCTAGATATGATCCCAGAAGTTGATATGATATTTTTCTGCTAGAACTATATAACTTACTATGGTAGATCAATTAGTTGGGGTATACTATGGATTACCATGGTATACTGCTATGACTATGCTATACCTATGGTATGTAAGAAAAACACATGAGTTGGGATGGAACTGGTAAAACTATATGGCATAGCATAACTATTATGGTTATTTGCCCATTTATATCCATTTATGAGATTTATGGTTAAATAGCCATTTATAGGAATAGTAATTGGGATCTGGGGACATTTTCCTTCGAGCCGAGTGCTGAGTTATTAGCGGTGGTATACCACACACACACACACACTTTTTCAGCCAGGGGATAGAGAATCTTATTGATCAATATAGATTGATGATGGCTTACAGGAAACTCTACGGTTGAAACATGCTGAAACAGTTTTTCTCACACCCCATTTCTAGGGGTAGAGCCATTTTCCCTTGAAGCAATTCAGAGAACTGAAGGTCAGTAGGGGATGACTGTTGATGGCGGCGTTCAACGAAGTTCTGCGTCGGATTCTGCGTATGTAAAAAAAACATATATATATATATATTATGTTTGAGGATCCAGATCCGAGAAAATCTACTTCAATCGATTAAATCAACATTTCTTCGAAATTGACAACATTTTTGATATTTCGATACTTTTTTATTTTTGGATATTTTTTGTCCTACTCTTCTCAGACGTAGTCAACCTGTAGCCGGTAGCTTGGCTCCCCCACCCACCAGGTCAACCATTGCTGCGAGCCGCTCTTGATTCATCTGTTCCCACGGAGGGTTTAGTGCCAAAAAAAATGGTCGCTTGATATCCCGATTTTTGGCAGAGATCAAAGTCCTTTTATGTAGCTATTCTAGCAACAAGGAACATCTAAATGTGAAAGGGTGAAACAAGCCCAAATGTGCGAGCAATGTTCTTTTCTCGCAAGACATCATCCTATTTCCATGGGAAGAAAACACAACCTTTCCATGTTGGGTGAGCAAGGGGGCACATCACAACATCTCCACATCTGGGTTGTAACCTGGGAGCATCATCGCCTTCCCGTCATGGAAAACGAAGGATGTCACAATCACGTGACTGGCACCTAAGACAGGCTGGTCAATCTGTTGAGGCTAAGCCTCCAGAAATTTTAATCAGATGATATGATGGTCCAACATAGTGTCCCATGATTTTTTTTTGGGATTGATGATTGTCCCAAATCTAATCCCATGAAAGTTGTCGCATTTTCCAGCCATGTTGAATTTCCAGTAGCCAGTCTTGTACCACCAAGAGGTGACTCTTTGAGACTTCTGGTGTGTACTAGTTACTACTGTATCCTTCTGGGAAGACTGACTCCAACACCGTGAATTGGTCACACTGGTGGGTTCAACATGCCATTCTCACACCGTTGTGGGTAATAATCCCGATCGCACTAGGCACTTTGGATTCTATGTGAGCAATTCAGAAAATAACAAATACTATATGATACCATATAAATTGGCTAACGGACATGGATTCTCCGTTAATGGGCTGCCATGACCCCTCTGTTCAACAATGCTCAGCATTGAAATAGCAATATGTTCTCCCCTAAAATCCTGGAGTTGAGTACAAAAAAGTCAAACTACATCAATTACACTCATAATATATCATAACTATGATAACACATAGGAACCAATTACCAAGTATTCCACCACCTTTATATTCTATAATTACATGTGTTGGATAGTTAGTTCATGACTGCTGCTGGGGGTGCTTTTCAGGCTGGGTGCCTGACCAGCTTCAAGGAACTCCAAAGCGTTCTCGGTGTTGATGCCACCCCCAACCTGCTGATGGGAACGGAATCACAACCGACAAAGGTGCAGAAGAAGTCTCTCGGATGCGTTCGCGAGAAATCTCTGGCTCTTGAACACATACATTGACATACATGCTTCAATGCTGAAACCTTGGTTCAAAAAACAACTGGTTAACCTTGGATATGTATAAAGAATTATAGATATGATAATATATGTACAACACAACTGGTTAGTAAGTCTTCCAACTGGCCTTATCCCATTTGGAAGTGTGATCTCTGTGTTTCAAGCCGCCTGCAGACCTCCAGGATAAGCTTTCACCGCTTCGAGTGCCTGGAGATGTTTTAGAAACCTCAACATCCATAGTTTCAACCATGGGTCATGGGTGGAGTCAAGGGACAATTGGGTATGGGTCAATACCTATGAAAATACCATTTTTACTGGGATGAACATCCATTTACCAGCTATTTTGGGGTTCACTAGGTACCAGGGTTTTGACCCATCCCCAATTTACAACTATTTACGGTTGAAGCATGTTGACACCAGAAACTTAACACTTTCCAATGACATGACTGGGAAATGTTCTGCAATGATGTTACCTTGAAACCACTGATCCATGCAGTGTTTCTTATGTTGACAGATCCCATAGAGGTGCGACCCGGACGGGGTTTTCACTGGGAACAAACACCTGAACAAAGGGTCGGTTGAAACTCATGGGCTTTCCACCCTCTGGCATGGTTGGGTCTTCTTGTAACATTCTCATCATATTTCATCATGAGATACCCTGCAGATCTTCACATGGAGGTGATTTTTATTCTTCCCCCTTGCTTAGTGAAATCAATAAAGCCACTTGCCGTTAGCCCTTCCAGTCAATTTGCCCAGCTTTCCTTTCCAACCATGCTACACGGTGGTGCCCCTCAGTTATGTTTGTTGGTTTATGAATCTCATTAATGAAGGTAAAACAACAAACCATCCCCCAAATCACCATTCTTATAGATAAAGGGTATAAACCATTCCCAGTCATTCTTGTGGTAAAAATGGCATTGTTTTACCCACAGGAACTTGTAACATATATCTATTGTACCATCAACAAGAGTTTCTACCCACCTTACAGGACGACTCCGCGTGGCTCCCATCACCGAATGGGCTGTTTTAAAACGAGCGACTGTCGCCCGGTTTTCGGCGTTCGCACCCAACATGATGGCATGGCCACCACCTGCCAAAAGGGACAGGTTGAAGGCGTTTTGAGCCCTAGATTGTGAAGAATGAGAAACCTTCTCGAATGTATATATATATATAAATACACTGTATACATGATTATGTTATTATATTACATACTATAAAGATATCTATAGACATCTATAGACATATATGTGCATGCGTTCTATAATCATGGATGCTTGTAATCATGTACAATACCGACATGTATGTATATTTGCACAATACATATAATGATCATCAATCTGCCACTGGCCTAGACCGTCCTTGCGATAGAGCTCAGAAAAGTAACTTGATGGCCTGGGTTAATGCTAGCAATCTGCAAGCAACCCGTGTCTGCTATACATATTATGTATACTAACATATCATAACATTATATAATATCGATCTAAAGATATTATGATCATCTTGAAGTTATACATATAGATGAATAGATGGATACATCATAGTTCTATCACTATAGATGGATTCATAAGTCGTATTTCAACGAAACTTGATACAACTTCATGAACTCTGAGCAGATGCCAAAACCTGAGATCTGCACTGGTTTGCTTCAAAGTTTGTAATCAATGAATCTGAATCCTCTTTCAAGGTCCCACCCACGATTTGCTTCACCTGGCAGAACATCACAAGGTCAATGAGATCATCGTCCCATGGAGATGCAAAACACTCTTCTGCCGAATATGTGGATCTGGAGCTTTCCCAAAATGGAGATATACCATGAGAATCCATGAGATACTGATATACCCCTCAAAACTCTCAAAAATCCTGACATCATCCATTCATAATTCATAGATATCATAGATGCATTTTCCATTTAAACCAGCGACAATGGGCTACCCCTCATCCATCCACCAAGAATACCCAGCCTGTCCCGCGTGGATGTCAATGCAAGGCCTTGGATCTGCTGCTTCGCCAAGTGCTTCAGCCATGGGTGACCCTGAGGTGTCATTCAAGTTATCATTCAAGCTATCATTATATATATATATTGTACATGTGATTATAATATATATTATAATCATTGATCACATTTTGATCAAATCATTGATCAAATCATGAAAATCAATTACAGATCACGGACACATACCTGGGAATTCAAGCTATCGTTTAAACTTAATTTACACCATTGATCAATGTTATTGTTGGGAGACCACTGCTGAAAAGGGTCGCTTTTATTCTAGGAAACGTCCAAATGTGACAAATGCATACAAATGCCAACAAGATCCAACCATCCTAACATGCCATATGGAATTGGTAACTGAACAATTCCACTTAGGAAAAAACAACAGCAACTGCTTTAGCTGCAGACCGAAACTTCATCCTCGCAGTGGGAAAGCCACCAGCCTCAGCGATGCTTCGATTGACAGGATGGAAACTGTTTTGATGGTCGCTCTACACTTCTGGTTTCATGTGGGGTTGCACTGTGACTCTTGAACATTCTTCACACTCCGCGCACCAGATTCAAGGTTCCAAGATGCTACCAACACCATCTCTATGAACCCAACAAATCATTTTGCAGCTTCACACGTTTGATCTCAGCCAGGGTCCAGGTTGCCCTGAAAATCAAGGCTTAGACTTAAATTGCATCACCATTAGCGATGCGCTACGCCTTTTTTGTACATTGACAGCTGGTGAGGTTCAACTGCTGAGAGGCTGACTTCTTTGGAGGATGCGTCAACTGACATCGACTTGAGCCAAAGGGTCTTCCACGGGGAGAGTCGGTCAACAGGGAAAGCTGGCGGTCAACACCTCGATGTATTTCTTGGATCTTGTTGGATTAAGGTGCCTAGAAAAAATCAGGAAACCGTTACTGGATACCTCAGGGATTTCTGAGGAAATGGAGGTGCAAAAAAAAGGGGGACCCCCAAAACCAACAGCAAATGGTTGTTTTCAGTAAGGACTCCCACGGTTTGGCGGTTTGGCTGATCATCAATTCCAGAAACACACGACCCATCATGGCGCCTGTCCAAAGCGCTCCATCAAGACACTCGCGTCAAAGGTTTCGCGTTCACTGGACCGCTCCTCGAAGCGGGACCGCGCATACCTCGCCAGTTGCGAACGCTTTTGGCTGGCTCTTGAAGCCATGTGAAAACCACGATGAAGTTCAATGAAGTGTCATTCAGAAAGCTCCTTTCTCTTCTCCAAGTCCCTTCAACTTCCCAGCGTGTATGATTTGTTTGATGAAGGTTGGTTTCTTCAAACTTGGGATGAAGACCTTGCTACACCAATCGGCCCAAAAAATCTGCAGGTCCCAAGGTGTCTTCGAATTTTGACATCGTTGGCGAAAATCTTTTGATCATATGTTCATTCGCTATACACAAAAAAATGCTGCTTAAAAGCAGTTAAATCCGCATTGTGCCTAGAAAGTGCACTCCAAATTTTTGACCCAGCATCAGCCACACCGCCAAGAAGACATTTCGAAAGGACGTTGAAACACCGAACCATTTTGACATCCTCCAACCCGAAAAATTGGATCCCTATTTGAGCCATTAAAAATACATAAAAATACCTCAAGGTTGATTGGTTATAGGGAATTATACAATCAACCAGGTTATAATTGTAATCATCCCCATTATACTATGGGTTCATGGGTTGTAATTATATGTAATTATACTATATACCTGCTTTAACGGGAGATGATTAAAAACCCATAGGCCACTGATCTCGAGTCCCCCCGGCTTGGTATTCATCAACGTGGCGTGCAGCTTGACCTGTGTCGAAAGTTTTGAGCGCGGAGGCGCGGCAGGGAATGCACCGGACATCAATCGGTTTGGAGTGGGAAATTCTATGGTTGAAACATGTTGATACCATGGCCATTTCAGGAACCGATTTATTGGAGGTACCTACCATATATAAGGCCTATTTTTCAGGCCTATGTCAGGGAACATCCCCATAAAATATGGCCTTATATGGTACTAACGTACCTCCATTTTAGGATCCTGAAATTCCCATTGATGTTGATACCATGTTTTTTACTTCTCAAGTACCAGGGCTTCCTCTAGATTTCTCCTTCATCCAAGTCTCGAACTCATTGTTGCTTGAAACACCCATTCCAACTTTTTGGAGGATTTAAAAGTAACACAAAAGGAATGATTGAAACATATTGAAAACACACCAGCTTGGCAAAGTGAACCACCATCCTTTCTGGTTCAAGATTTAGGGACGCCCGACACGGATGCTGGGTATGACTCCCATGAATTTTACATGATATATGTCTATCTATGTATGTGCCATATCCCTTGCGTATTTGAGCTATAAACGAACTTAACTACTTAACTGTATCCGAAAACACCTTGTACAGTTAGTCTCCACACCCACGATTGATCGACAAGTTCTCGCTGGTAATTTACCAAAGCCATGGCAATCTTTACCACGGCAAACTGCTAGATTGCCAGAATCTATAGCTCAATTTTCAATACTGGGCTACATAAATATTAGGCATAATTAGATATAATATAATATTTTTTTCACATAATAAAATATCCCATATAATAATTAATAAGATATCCTACATAAGATAATTTTATATATAGTACATATTATATAATTATATATGTATATATAATCAATTATAATCACATATAATAATATAATCTAGATTTATCTAGTATCACCAGTATTCACCAGTATCGTTGAGAATCACTGCACTCACGGCACCATCCACCGGTTTCTCGCAACATATCGCCGTCGCGGCCTCCGCATGTTGGCCATCGGAGGACAGGACGCGTTGCGAGTTGAGACTCTGCGAGGAGACCAAGTTTCGCGCCTCGGACAGGAAGGACAGGAAGGATTCACCTACGGAATCCCTAGGAATCTCTGGGAATCTGTGGAAAAATGATGGAAAACGGTTGATTCGTGATGATTCTTGATGGCTGATTTTAGGCTGCCTTTATGGTGACTGAATGGAACATGGCGGTTACTCTTTCCGAATTTGTTGCAGTTTGCTATGGAAGCCACGGCCCATTTAGTTCGTCGAGTGCTAGAATGTCTTAGACCTATTCACGACTTGGAGTTTGACCTGGGGGCTACCCTCTGGTAAACTAACGTAACTATGGAAAGATCCACCATTTTTAATGGGTAAATCCACTATAAATCACCATTTTCAATGGGTAAATCCACTATAAATCACAATTTTTAATGGGTAAATCCACTATTTCTATGGCCATTTTCAATAGCTATGTTCGTCATTACCAGAGGGTAAACCTCCATTTTCCTATGGTTTTCCTATGGTTTACCAGAGGGTATGTTAGATGGGACCAATGTCATTCTGGGACAGCCTGGAAGAGTTCGAACATGTTGTCTGCCAGCGCATTCAAGCCTGAAATGACAGCAGCAACGGAGGTTTCCCAACTCGTAGAGGCAGTCACGAATAGACCATTTTAGTATTGAAACATATGGAAACAACCATGGTGAGTTGGGGATCCCGAATTTTAAGAAACCTGAAAAGTAAGTGCAATGATGATATGTTTGATGTTGTACCATCAAGCTACAATGAAAACAGCATGCCTGAGGGTGCCTGTTGCAATTTGTGTTTGAGTTGGGTATGGTCATATTTCCAGCCTCCAGCTCATTTGCAAGTTTTGCAACCACACCCACTGTTGGTAAGGTGACACCAACATACGCTTACACCAATATTTTTGGCGACATTCCCGAAGTTCTTTCGCTTATTCTTGTTGGCAAGACCCAAATTTCAATAGGACAACTACTTAATTGCCACCTCGGAAAGCTCTATGGACGGCCAGCACCAAAGCATCGGTCAAGCAACGATTTTGCAAAGCACTGGATCGATCAGTGGTGTAGACTACACCGACCTCATGCTCAGTGCTTGGTTGGTTGCGTTTTTTCGATATGAGCATCAACCTGAAACCTGAGGATTTTGCTCCAAGATCCAGGGGCCCCCATGGTTGACATCAGCAAACCCATCATTGTTTGGTTGCAACATCATGCTGTCATGATATGTCATGATTATATATTCTCTATTGGCCAGCGTATGAAGTGGTCAAAGCTTTAGCAAGTTCACCAGTGCCACAGTTGTCCCCTTCGAGAACGAAGTAAAACCATAGGTGCCAACTAGTGCTCCCCACGATTCAATCCCAATCAGCAACAGCAACTGGTCAGGGATTATCCTGCACAACTTCTAACCCCGGTCCCGGTCAAGGTACGCTGGTGGGGTCATCGGTCATGATGTGCAAGCCCTGCCGCGAAATGGTCAGATGCCCTGTCCACTTTTGTTGGTAAGGGAGACAAGCAGCCAGTCACAGAGTCATAATAGATTGATAAACCCTGCATTTTCGAAATGGGTGCCATTGTAAAGACAAGTCTTCGCTTTTTGGGGGATCCCTCCAATCTCTTTATCATGTACTGTTGTAAAGCCAACGAACAAACCGTTCCTGTGCCCGGTAAGCAATTTACATCATCCCACTACTAGGGGTATCCCCAGTAATAAACCTCCGTTGGGGATGATTTATGTCCCTGATTACATCAGAATAATTACATAATTAGAATTGCAATCCACAAGACAAATACAATACCCATGATTACCAATGATAGTTGTTCAATCATGCTCAGAATCCCACAATATCTATGAACATCATGGTGATTTATCACCATTCATCAGTCGGTTTATGAAATTCTACCTGATACCACCTAAGTTCATGGTGATGAACAGATACCCATTAATGTGGGTAAAACAATAGTAAACCATCTGCCAGTCATCACCATTTTTATAGGTGGTATGGTTACCATTCCCAGTCATTTTTGTGGTAAAAATTGCATTGTTTTACCCACATTATCCCATACTATCCCATATAATCATCTATAATCAGCTAAAGTACATACTATCTATAATCCCATACTATCCCATTGACCGCCCACCCTCATGTGGGCCGCGACCGGCCGCCCATAGTCTGAGGTGGCGGACAGGCCTGGGCAGCTTCCGAGGCTCACAGGATATGTATTGTAAGTGGATCAATAAATATATAACATTAAAAAAAACCAGAGTTGTAGTAAAATCTCATGACCATCCTTATACCCATTTATAACTGTTATACCTGCGCATTCGGAGTAGTACAGGCCCTTCTTTTTGGGTCCCGCACGGGCCGACAAATCATTCAGAGCCTGGCACGACTGGAAAGCCACATCATTTGGAGCCTCTGGTCATCGAAGGTTTTGCCACCCTTTATCATATGCAATATCATGGGATATTATGTGAAATTATATAGCATTGGATGTTATATGGCAATATAATATATACAGAATGTATACATGTACTATGCTTAAAATTGAAGTAAAACCTTTGGTAATCTAACGGTTTGCCAGTGGACGGCCATGGAAATCATATGAACTATACAATAGGTAGATATAAGATCTAGGTAAATTATCTACACATGGGGCATTTTCTATATATTTTTTAATTACCAGAAGCGAACCCTTAAACCTTGGATGGTTTTTCTATGGCTGGAAGTGGACAGTCTCTGGATAACATTACTCTCTGGTTGGTTAACACTTTGCTGTGGAAGCCATGGCACATAGAAATAGATGACAAAAAAAACATGATTTACCGGTTGACCATGGTGATTTTCCATAGCTACCGTTGCTTGACTTTGCAAAACATCGCCAATCCAATGCTTGTTTGGCATCATCCTCCAAGGCGACAGCTACTGTGGGATGAACATTGAAGTAGAGCTGCTAAACCTACTTGCAGGCGTGCGTGTATATATATATATATCACATATAATCTTATAAGATATTATATGCATATCATTGATGTATCCCATCATACCCCATCTAAGTCAACTTTCCTATTTAACCACTGGCTGGTTTCAACCCATCCCAAGACTATATATGTACAGTACTACAGTCAACTGATATCAGCAGAATAATACTATCATTTCTATGTCAGTACGATTAGCGGTCATATCTTGGTCACAATCATATTTGCTTGGCTTAAACACGCATGGTTGGCGTTGAGAACCATTCTCAACATGGCCCCCCATGATGCTTTCTGTGACAATTCGTGGGAAACCACATGGATTGACACTGAACATTTTCCCGTTTAAGTTCCGAAAATTCCCTTCATACTGTGGAAGAAATTATGGAAGAAATCCTGCACCACCTTGGATGGTTGAAACCCTATAAATAATGGGATGAACCATCTATCAACTGGTGCAGAATTTCTTCCATCCACAGTATTTTCAGTTTCCCATCACATTACCCATCACCCACCTCTTTCATCTCTTCCACTTGTGCATGCGAGTGGAGCTTCAGCATGCACAGGGTGAAGTGCATCCGCCTACGGGATGGAGGGAAAACATGCTTGAAATATGTTGAATCCTCTATAATTGATACTAAAACAAACATAAACAGACCTAAAACCCATGATTTCCGGTGGATTTCTTCCTTAAATCGATTGACATTGAGACCCAACTGCCTTGAGGGTGCGGTTGGGGTTATAAATGGCAATATAAACGAAGTTGTCAAAGGAAGTTTAGGGGGAGAAACTTCCGTGTTACGGACTTTTAGAATGTCAGGGAAAGAGTTAGTCAAAGAAAGAGTTAGTCAAAGAAACAGTTAGTCAGGGAAAGAGTTAGTCAAAGAAAGAGTTAGTCAAAGAAAGAGTTAGTCAAAGAAACAGTTAGTCAGGGAAAGAGTTAGTCAAAGAAAGAGTTAGTGAGGAAAAGGGTTAGCAAAGAAACAGTTAGTCAAAGAAAGAGTTAGTGAGGGAAAGAATTAGCAAAGAAAGAGTTAGTCAAAGAAAGAGTTAGTCAAAGAAAGAGTTAGTGAGGGAAAGAGTTAGTTAAAGAAAGAGTTAGTCAAAGAAAGAGTTAGTCAAAGAAACAGTGAGTCAGGGAAAGAGTTAGTCAAAGAAAGAGTTAGTGAGGGAAAGAGTTAGTCAAAGAAAGAGTTAGCAAAGAAACAGTTAGTCAGGGAAAGAGTTAGTCAAAGAAAGAGTTAGTAAGGGAAAGAGTTAGTCACAGAAAGAGTTAGCAAAGAAAGAGTTCGTCAGGGAAAGAGTTAGTCAAAGAAAGAGTTAGTCAAAGAAACAGTTAGTCAGGGAAAGAGTTAGTCAAAGAAAGCGTTAGTCAAAGAAAGAGTTAGTCAGGGAAAGAGTTAGTCAAAGAAAGAGTTAGTCAAAGAAAGAGTTAGTCAAAGAAACAGTTAGTCAGGGAAAGAGTTAGTCAAAGAAAGAGTTAGTGAGGGAAAGAGTTAGTGAAAGAAAGAGTTAGTGAGGGAAAGAGTTAGTGAAAGAAAGAGTTAGTCAAACAAAGAGTTAGTCAAAGAAACAGTTAGTCAGGGAAAGAGTTAGTCAAAGAAAGAGTTAAAACTCTAGGATCGTTCCCTCACTGTAAATGGCATTGCAAGTGGTGCTGGTGGATGAGTTGCCGATGGAGTTTTGGAGGAAGTCTCGCACGAAATCCGTTTTTGAGAGATAGAAGATGCACGAAACCCTATGTTTTTCCATACAAAGTCCGTCCCCGAACCTCGATGATCTACCTCTGCGGTGCGACGGG
>CAMXCT020006714.1:45000-68490 GCA_947184155.2 Cladocopium goreaui | reverse complement strand
TGCGACGGGTGCGAGACGGTCTCGTGTGTGGTCGGATCATTCTCGGATCATGGTCGGATCGGTTCCGCATTGTAAATGGGGTTTCAAGTGTTTTCGTGCATGTGCGGTCGACAGAATTCCATTGTGATTTGCAACTGTAGGATCGTTCCCGCATTGTAAATGGGGTTGCAAGTGTTGCTGGTGGACGAGTTGCTGATGGAATTGCGTTGTGATTTGCAACTTTAGGATCGTTCCCTCACTGTAAATGGCATTGCAAGTGGTGCTGGTGGAGGAGTTGCCGATGGAGTTTTGGAGGAAGTCTCGCACGAAATGCGTTTTTGAGAGATAGCAGATGCACGAAACCCTATGTTTTTCCATACAAAGTGCGTCCCCGAACCTCGATGATCTACCTCTGCGGTGCGACGGGTGCAAGACGGTCTCGTGTGTGGTCGGATCATTCTCGGATATGTTCGGATCATCCTCGGATCATTCTCGGATCGGTTCCGCATTGTAAATGGGGTTGCAAGTGTTGCTGGTGGACGAGTTGCTGATGGAATTGCATTGTGATTTGCAACTCTAGGATCGTTCCCTCAATGTAAATGGGATTGCAAGTGTTGCTGGCGGATGAGTTGCCAATGGAATTCCATTGTGGTTTGCAACTGTAGGATCGTTCCCGCAATGTAAATGGCTGTGTCAAGGTTGCTTCGTGCTGTGGCTGCATTGGTAATACTATTGTCTTTTGCAGCTGGACTTTTTAAATCGTATTGGAGTGGCTGCATGAAGGCTGCGACACTGATTTGTCAGTAGATTTTCTCCATTTTGGCGCTATTGATTTTCCTTCTAAAAATCCTTTTAAAAAGTGTTTCAAAATCGTCTTTTTTTCGCTCTGGCGTCGAGATCCGGTTTTGGAGCTACAATTTCCGACGCCGTTGTGCGTAGTTCTATTGTGTTTTGCAACTCAGTCTCTGCAGATCGCATTGTAATGGCTGCGTCAAGGTTGCTTCGTGCTGTGGCTGCATTCGTAATACTAGTCGTCGTGTCTTTTGCAGCTGGATCTCGTAAATCGTATTGGAGTGGCTGCATGAAGGCTGCGACAGTGATTTGTCAGCAGATTTTCTCCATTTTGGCGCTAGTGATTTTCCTTCTAAAAATCCTTTTAAAAAGTGCTTCAAAATCATCTTTTTTTCGCTCTGGCGTCGAGATCCGGTTTTGGAGCTGCAATTTCCGACGCCGTTGCGCGTAGTTCTATTGTGCTTTGCAACTCAGTCTCTGCAGATCGCATTGTAATGGCTGCGTCAAGGTTGCTTCTTGCCACGGCTGCATGCGTAATACTATTGTCTTTTGCAGCTGGACTTCGTAAATCGTATTGGAGTGGCTGCATGAAGGCTGCGACATTGATTTGTCAGCAGATTTTCTCCATTTTGGCGCCAGCGATTTTCCTTCTAAAAATTCTTTTAAAAAGTGTTTCAAAATCGTCTTTTTTTCGCTCTGGCGTCGAGATCCGGTTTTGGAGCTACAATTTCCGACGCCGTTGTGCGTAGTTCTATATTGTGTTTTGCAACTCAGTCTCTGCAGATCGCATTGTAATGGCTGCGTCAAGGTTGCTTGGTGCCGCGGCTGCATGCGCAATACTATTGTCTTTTGCAACTGGACTTCGTAAATCGTATTGGAGTAGGTGCATCAAGGGTTCGACAGTGATTAGTAGTAGTGCTGGGAATTGATTAATGAAAGCTTAATAGATGACATATGAGAAGGGACGAAATGAGAAGAGATGAGAGCTGGGATAAGGTGAGAAGAGCTCAGATGAGATGAACTGTGGAGTGTGAAGAGTGTAGTGTGAAATGTGGGGCGTGAAGAGTGCAGTGTGAAGTGTGAAGTTTGGAGTGTGAAGGAAGCAGTGAGAAGTGTGAAGTGTGGACTGTGAAGTGTGGAGTGTGAAGTTTGGAGTGCAAAGGGTGCAGTGTGAAGTGTGGAGTGTGAAGAGTGCAGTGTGAAGTGTACAGTGTGAAAGAAGTAGTGGGAAGTGAGAAGTGTGAAGTGTGGAGTGTGAAGTTTAAGTTTGGAGTGCGAAGAGTGAGTGTGAAGTGTGAAGTGTGAGGTTTGGAGTGTGAAGGCAGCAGTGAGAAGTGAGAAGTGTGAAGTGTGGACTGTGAAGTGTGGAGTGTGAAGTGCGAAGTGAGAAGTGTGAAGTTTGGAGTGTGAAGAAAGCAGTGAGAAGTGTGAAGTGCGAAGTGTGAAGTGTGAAGTTTGGAGTGTGAAGTTTGGAGTGGGAAGGAAGCAGTGAGAAGTGAGAAGTGTGAAGTGTGGACTGTGAAGTGTGGAGTGTGAAGTGCGAAGTGTGAAGTGTGAAGTTTGGAGTGTGAAGGAAGCAGTGAGAAGTGAGAAGTGTGAAGTGAGAAGTGTGAAGTGTGGACTGTGCAGTGTGGAGTGCGAAGAGCGCAGTGTGAAGTGTGAAGTGTGAGTGAAGTGTGGAGTGTGAAGTGCGAAGTGAGAAGTGTGAAGTGTGAAGTTTGGAGTGTGAAGTTTGGAGTGGGAAGGAAGCAGTGAGAAGTGAGAAGTGTGAAGTGTGGACTGTGAAGTGTGGAGTGTGAAGTGCGAAATGAGAAGTGTGAAGTTTGGAGTGTGAAGGAAGCAGTGAGAAGTGAGAAGTGTGAAGTGAGAAGTGTGAAGTGTGGACTGTGAAGTGTGGAGTGTGAAGTGCGAAGTGAGAAGTGTGAAGTGTGAAGTTTGGAGTGTGAAGGAAGCAGTGAGAAGTGAGAAGTGTGAAATGTGGAGTGTGAAGTGTGAAGTGTGAAGTTTTGAGTGTGAAGGAAGCAGTGAGAAGTGAGAAGTGTGAAATGTGGAGTGTGAAGTGTGAAGTGTGAAGTGCGAAGTGAGAAGTGAGAAGTCTGGACTGTGAAGTGTGAAGTGTGAAGTGTGGACTGTGAAGTGTGAAGTGTGAAGTGTGGACTGTGAAGTGTGCAGTGTGCAGTGTGAAGTGTGAAGTGTGAAGTGTGAGGTTTGGAGTGTGAAGGAAGCAGTGAGAAGTGAGAAGTGTGGAGTGTGAAGTGTGGAGTGTGAAGTTTGAAGTTTGGAGTGCGAAGAGTGCAGTGTGCAGTGTGAGGTGTGGAGTGTCGAGGGAAGGACACGGTCGGGACAGGGTGTCTTTGAACTATAGGTCATTTATGTTTGGGAAACTTCCGCCGCCGGCTTGCCCGGGTCTATGTTAGGGATGATTATATTTCCCACCTTATGGATTTATGGATATTTATGGAGGTACCACGGTTGTACCCATTGATAGCCTCAACTGCATCCCCCAGTGTTGTGGTCTACTTGACCAAGAAGAACCTATGATTTACAGTACGCTACAACAATATGCATCAACAAAAACCAAGGTGACGACTTGTGACCCAGCGAGCAAAAATGCAAGGTTAATGGTAAAAAAAGCAACATCTGATTCGTCTGATAGCACAAAATACTCTTGGAAAGGACAGACTGAATAACACACATATGTAACACCAATATCGTACGTGCCTTCTTGGCCACAATGGACACTCAAAGCTGATGCCATCAACTTTTGTTGGTAGACTCCCGAGTTTTGCGGGAGTTTCGCCCGCAAATCTTCTCCCTACCCATTGACATCCTTACCTTGGACCTTGATCATATTTTTTAGATTTTTTGGGGCAAATGCCAATTCTTCTCCGAAAAAACTCCTGCAGACAGCATCACTTTCTCCACCTGGAGGGCATGAAGATTGAGGCATCGATACCCGTGAAGCGCTGCAACACCACATCCTACGGTCAAGGGGTGCATGGTGCCACCATGTGCCACCGTCAAGTTACATGGCTGCCATGTGGGATGCCAGGGATTTAACCTGATTTCATGCGAATCGATATATTAACATCGCTCAATGATCATCTCTACATGCGAAAAAAAACATGATTGCTCAATAATCATGATAATTCCTATC
Source organism: Cladocopium goreaui (assembly GCA_947184155.2). Classification (NCBI taxonomy): domain Eukaryota; class Dinophyceae; order Suessiales; family Symbiodiniaceae; genus Cladocopium; species Cladocopium goreaui. Next base: position 64,562 of record CAMXCT020006714.1, on the reverse strand, counting down.
CCCCTAAGACTAAAAGCAGCTGTAACCATCTAACATCATCTAACCATATCTAACCCCAAATAATAAGCATTTGGTACGCGTTTAGGGGGAGGGGTTGGTGTCCGCCTCTCGAAACTGATCCACCAACTGCCGGAACTTGTCGTCGTGCGCCAAGGGCACCGAGATGAAGTGCGTGTACTGAGCAGCGGCAGCGGCCGTGGGTACCAGGGCTGGGGGACTGGTGGTACAATGCCAACGAAACATGAAGACACCATCCAAGAAAAACATACAAAATAGATATAACATGATATAACACTATTTTGAACTCTTTTTGTGGGATTCAATCATATTCAATCATCCTCCAAGTTTGTTTTGGGCGATGGTAAAAAATGGTAATGGTATAGGTTTGTGGCCCCCCAAGGACTAAAGACCCTGATGGAATCTATTGGATGTCTTCATGGGGGAAGGGATTCACAACCCGATTCGTTACGGGCCAATGGGAAACACACGAATCGGGGACTTCATCATGGCTATTAGCGGCCCGTGACTTTACTAAGTACTGCAAGTGAAAGGATCCATCCCAAACTTCATCCATCAGCCCCAAAACCACTAGATCTGGAAAGATACAGATTACAAGCCTTCATAAAGAAATCTTGGGAATTCTTAGGATACAGACAGGCTGGCCACATCCGGCCGAAATTGGTTGCTTAATTCTTGGATGATGGAGAGTTGGCTGAAACCTTCACAGATGGCTCCTCCAACTTGGCTTCCTCCTTTTCGCACAACAGCTCAATAAGAGCCTGCAACTTCCAGGAAATTTGTTCGGACATGTTTTTGTACAAATATGTCACAGAAGTTGGAGGCTTCCTAAAATGGGGTTGCCCCATTCCTCAAAGTCGACGGGTTCTTTGGGGATCCCCCATTTTTAGAAGCCCCTCTTCGTAGGCTTCACAATGTTTCACTGGGTGGTGGTTTTAACCATCTTGAAAAATATTAGTCAATGGGAAGGATTATCCCATATATTGTATAATATTACCCAACCATTATGGTTTCAAATACCAACCTATATTATATATGGTATATTCCACTTGGTAATGGTACCCAAAATTGAATTCCCAAATAAACAATGTTTGGAACCACCAATCACTTCATCATTTCATGGCCGCTTTACATCGCACCATCGACGCCTTGCAGCTGTAGATCTGCTGCTTTTGTCGTGCCCGGAGGTAAACTGCATCTTCCAGCTCCTGGCGGTCTTCCGTTCTGCGCAAAATATAAAAGCCACCTGCATCATATCTCAACTTCTAGGGCTGGGAAGTAAGACATCTTTGAAACCACTCAATTCAATCGGATAAATCTGCGGTCATCCGAATTTGGGGAAAAAATCTGCAAAATCATTCCCCAAAAACACGCCAAATTTGTGGGACATGGGGGAAATCATATGGATCATCCGGATTTGGGCCCCATCTTACCCGATGCTGATCACATCTCCGCGACGAAACCGTCCTCCCGTTTGGGCACCACGATCTTGCAGCCCGACCTGGGGACTTGGAGATCATCGGGTAGAGCTGGAGTACCATCCGGTAAACATCGCATCGCAATGGGAAAAATCCATCATTTATAGAGTTTTTATGAATTTTATAGTGGATTTTGCTAAACCATTTCCCAGCTAGCTCCATTGAATTTGGGGGATTGCGATCGATCCATGTCTGCTTTTTGGGATGAGGCAAACCCTACTTGGGAGACGACTCCATCTCCAGCTTTTGCTTATTCCTGGCCTCACAAGACCACGACGGATCCCTGGGAACGATCCCAATAAGACATGATTGCCAAGATTGTAAGAAGCTATAGAAAATTATCTAATGTAAATTACACATACTCACATCATCTCATGGCTGCAGTTTTCCTCATTGGTTGCTTGTCCTACTCACACCTACATGTACATTGTACATTAACATAGGTCTTGAACATCCAGCAATCTGGGTAAGTTAGCGTATATCTAATATTACAGTTGCATAATATCATAGAATTCACTCACCTCAAAAAAGGTTGGGCTCTGGGACAGCCTTCTCCCCTGGGAGGCCATGGGGTGAAACACCTGGGATCTGTTGGGATCCCCCGGCTCTGGATCCCACGATGAACTTGTGGAAGATCGCCGGCATCTCCATCCGGAAGACCCACTCGTCGCCCTTTGAGATTTTTCCCACGGTGAACCAGAGAAAAGGCTCGGCTGCTTCCCAGCAGATGCTGTAGGATTCATGGGGAATCATCATACCAGCTAGGGGAGACATTGATATATATATATATATACGTATATATTAATTAGATTAAGTTAGTGTTTCATATCCAAAATATACATGAGACTTATTATTATTGCAAGTAGCAAACATGGATGATAGACATACTTGAGCCCCATTGAGCCTCCCTTTTACTTTGAGAATTAGGCATGGCCGGGTCGATGGGGATTATCCCAGCTTGGCTTGTCTTGTGAGGATGCTGAGTATGAGGTAAATATGATATTTCTATAGGTTTATAATCATGATTATTGAAAGTATCCATGTTAATGACAATCCGTTTTATATAATCTATATAATCTATATAATCCTGGCTTTTGGTTTTTCTATCCATCTATTTCTATATACAGTAATATATGATAATATCATATACTATAGAGGTGTCCATGGGTTTGACAAAAACTATCCCCTGGATTCCCCTGGTATCCCTGAGAGTCCACCGTGTGTCCAACATCTTTCATGAACCCCACCGAAGGTCGATGGGGGTGAACTCAGGTGCTACTGGCACCATGTATTCATGATTTTCTATTTATTGTATGCATCTGTATACACAATGTATACATAATGTATATGTATATATATATAATACACACACACACGCACACCCTTTATTTCCATGCAATTCCTTTCATGATCTATATATCATTCTGTATCCAATTATCTACTGGTGATCTACCAGCCAAAGCACGCCTCGTACGCGAGCTGATCATCCAACTCGCCCTCCTCGTCTTCCTCCTCTTCCTCGTAGTATCTGCGATTCCTGCGTTGCTGACTGGTGAAGCAAAAACGCTCTGAGAAGCTCCGATATTTTGTTGGGGGAAATAGGGCACTTAATGGGACATAGTTGTAACAGTGATGATATACAAGGTGATATGCCCCTGTTATGTCGGTTGGTGTATCGAACCGCTAACTATAGATATACTTTATAGGTATAATCACCACAACACCTTGTTGGCTTTTAGCATAATAGTAACTGTACCATAAACCAACTTGTTATAGGTATACGTATAGTTACCATAAACCAACTTAGCTAATGATGAGGCACCACTTGGCATTTCCGAAACGTATCATCCCCAGGCGTGTTGAACTTGGCCAGCAGCACTCTTCGCATTTGAACTTGAGGTTCTCATCGACAACAAGCTTCCTGCGACTTTCCGGGCATGGCGGCATCGCTGAAATTCCCAAATCCAAGCTTCCATGGCTTCAAAGCCGCATAACAACCGCCCATGACCCCGGAAGCACATAAATCCAAATTGACAAAGCTCAAAACCAATGAAACCAGTGGTTAAAAGTGAGCCTAGCCTGTAGTAGGAGTTGCCGATCCTCACAACTTCGAATTTGGGATCCTTGCGATGCATGCGCAGGCTTGCGTTGGCTGAACGTCGGCCCTCGTCACGCCAAACTAGGAGAACGGCCTCTTCCAACTGAGGCCTATAGAGTGAATTTCACAAACAGGATCAAAGGTACAACGACCCCCAAACTGGCCCACTTCAACAAATGCTCTCATGATTTCCTTGACAATTTCCATGACTCTTTAAACTTGGAACGCATTTCTCCTCAAGATTCTGTGCCAACGCCATGACAGCGGGGGAAATCGCTGGAAATCGCTGCGAAACCGACCTGGTGTCGTTGCTGATTTCGGTGCTGTGGGATTGATCAATGTCGAACCCGACAAAGATATATACAAAGATACTGTACTATACTGTACTTAAATCATCTTGAACCTTCTGTTTACTCAAATGTGTTCCTTGTTTCTAGCTGTTTCTAGCTGCACCTCCACCTCTCTTCTGTTCACAAGACTGCGGAATGTTCCATTCAAACAAATGGCCAAGGCTGTCGAAATGTCCCAAAAACTGCGGAATGTCCCATTCGAAGATTCCCAATCAATGCCAGATGCTGTCCAAATTCCATGGAACCCCCACATTCACGCTGTGTGTTTGTAATGCCATGTCCAGCCAAAATGCTGCAGCTGCAGTGAAGGGGCAGTAGATTCCAATTGCATCCTGAATTGGTCCAAACATGTCCAAACTGGATGCTTGCTTGAAATGATCGGAATATGATCGGATATCGGTCCGAATCATTGACCAACAAAAAATCCGTCACAGTAGCAGAGACCGAGCAATTTAGTTATATAATCCATTGCCCTACGAGGAAATTACCATGTTTGCTGGTTCTACAGTAGGCTTGAAATCCAAACCTCCTGAAGTCTTGCAACAAGAAGAATCAAATCTGACAAACCTCGAATGTCACCTACATTGGTTAGGGAAACTATCCTGTGCGAACAAGCTTCTTTATATTGAAATTTTCTTGGTTTTCTGCTTGCCCCCATTGGTTTATTATGGTTTATTTATGTTTATTTGGGGGGTTGTGGGATTCAAGCACTGCCCTCCTTCGATAATCTGGGGCCAATTACTTTCGACCAAAGGGCAGGCTGATATCTGATACTTACCCTCTGGGTAAACTCACATACCTATTGAAAATGGCCATTGATAGTGGATTTACCAATTAAAAATGGTAATTTTCCATAGTTTTTTGTATGTTTAACAGAGATTAACAGAGGGTATATCTGTATCCATATTACTGAAGCTAAATCCCCCATGTTTGCTGGTTTGCATCCCATATCTTGTGTGCGAGGATAAACAAAAACTGGTTGAAACATGCTGAAACATCGAATGCTCATGATCGAAACCCGACCTATTTAATTATGGTTTAACACAAAGATACACAAAGACTGTGTCAAAATCCCGTTTCTATCCATCTTCCAGAGTTACAGCCCCGCAGATCCGGTTCAAACATGCTCGACCCCACATGTAGTGACCAAAATCCCTCAAGATCGGTGGTCCCAGCCCTGTTGGCCGCTGCTTTTGAAGCAAGGAATATCCCTGGTTGCATTCTTCCAGATCCTCAGGACATCTCAGGACATCTAGGGTAGGAGCGGTCTGGTGGTGCTGGTGATTGCTACCCAACATGAGGTGACAATAGACCAGCTATGTATTGTACTACGAATTTACTGTTGACATTTGGGTGTTTAACATTTTGAGGCACAGCCTCTTCTTGCCGGTTGAATCAGGTGCGTAACACCTATCAATTCATACCATTGAAATTCAACGGTGCGAAAAGTACCACACAAAAACTACAGAACGAAAAAAAATGAGAATCTCAACAAGCATGAAATAAGCATGGACGTATAGATTACCCTCTGGTAATTTAACATAGCTATTGAAAATGACCAATTTTAATGGGGAAATCCACTATAAATGGCCATTTTCAATAGCTATGTTAGTCATTACCAGAGGGTACCCATATCCCTCATCCAGGATTCATTTCTTTTCCTTCTCATGGTGCACACCATGGCCATGGATGCGCTTAGCCGCTTAGCTCCAAACTCTTGCGATGTTCTTCAAGACAGCTGGGGAGGCTGCCTCTCACTGGATGAAGAATAAACATGTTGAGTTTCCGATCGTCTATATTTGACCCACGATACAATCTGGGCAAATTGTAATATTTCACTAACCTGAATTAAGGCCACTTGGGGATAATTTCCCTTATTAACCATGATTCCAGTGAGGTCGCAGTGAGGTCGTTATAATTTACCCAGATACAATGTAATGATTTAGAAACATGGAACATTAGATCATAGATCCTACATCCCAGGGTCAATATTGTCTCAAACGCAGAGAAAGTCTGATCAGAAAGTCTGAGCTTGCTTGACACACTTTTCTATCAACCGTGTTAGTTTCCCTACCTCCTACTATATAATTAATTGGCATGTGGGTTACAACCGCGGACGCACGTCCAAACAATCCATCGAAAAAAAAAACAAACTTACACCAAACCTCCACACTCTTCAGCTCATCCAGGGAGGTTTGGGCATCTCTTCGCAAGGTCGAAGAAGTGGCCTACCCATCATGTGGGAAGTCTCACAACGATTTGGTGCAGAAAAACATATTCGTATCATTTTTTTGGGGGCCAACATGATCAACTGGGTCTGCTTGGGACCATTGATTTGTCTGTTGCGCATGGTAAGAGGAAGACGAAAACCAAGATAAGAGCTGACAGCTGAAAGCCAGTGGAATAACACATCAAACCTCAAAACGGATGATGCTCACATTGGTAGATTCAATTGATCTTTAATCAAAAACATTTGTCCTTTGGATCAATCAACCCCGTCATAGAGATTAAACGTCCAACAATTTTGAAACCACCACCAAATAGCGACCCAAGCACAATTGCACCAAAGGTGCGATCCCTTCCTGGATGTGTATCCTACTTGGTAGGTTGTCAAAAACCCATATTGTATCCTAGTTAAATCATGATATTATACATATACATATATATAAATATACATATATATATAAATATACATATATATAAATATATATATATATATATGCATATATACACATCAATACACGCGCAACCCCACCTCCTGCCCCAGCCCATCAATATCATATACATGCATGTACAGATACATAATTATACATACTATATATATATATATAATGTATCCATAATTTCCAATATGTATATATGTATATGTATATGTATATATATATATATATCAATTTTGAGAATCTATTGCAATATGGGATCTGACATACCCCACTTTCGTACATGCGATACCTGGGTGTCATCGATCGCTTCAAGGAGGTAGAAACCCAACTCCTGATGATGATGGCGCCATGTCAACCTTGGGGGTATCATTTCAATCTATACATATAGTATATAAAGAATAGTAGTAAATATATGTATACAATTGTAAAATCTATAATATGTATATATATATATATACACGTATATATGTAAATATATATATATATGATAACGGATAATGAGAGATAGATGACAATAAATGATGATATATAATATGCTAATGCTAATCTATCATACTGGATGATAATGTAATGTGATTAGCAATGACAATAGCTAATAGAGGATACTACTACAGTATATGAAACTATTCATATAGACTATATGATAAGTTTGATAACCTATGACAATGAATGATATAGATATATATATATATACATACAATATCAATATAATTATCATATATGATAGTAAATAACAATATATGTAATAGATGCCAATTTATATGGAAATTGCTTCCACCAGGTAAAGACAATATTGTTCATGGGCTTGGGGCACTTGTATCCCCCATTCTCTGAATTCTAAGTTTGGGTTGGGCCGGTTTGGCTAAGCCATGATCCTACAAGACCTGATGGGGAACTGAAGCAACTTCTCCAACTTACCCCTGCTCAGCAAAATCTTGTCAGGGAGCCGCAAGTCTCTTTAAACAAATAAAAACAACGAAAGCCCCTTGAAACTTTTTCCCTCACCCCTAGGGTGTTTTTTTTGCTTTTGCCAGGGGTGTTGTGGATGTTGGGGTGGACACTCTTGAGCTTGCGGATTTTTTTCTCAGTCCTGCAGGAGATGCACTTGAAACTGCAGGGCCCACCTGCCAGAAGCTCGCGCCAAAAGTGCGACATAGTGCGACCCAGCTTCGACAGATCCAGCTGTCGGCACTCCGCCTCCGAGACTCCTCTTCTTCGGTGTGCCTATAGGCGGTCAGATGAACGGTTCCATTTGAAAGCTCAAACTGGAACCGTTTTGGGATACCCAATGATACCCAATTGTTGCATCTCGTTTGTGTTTCTGTTTATACTGCGCGAATGTTTGGAATGCTGGGTCTTGGATGACAGAGCTTGTAATTGTGTTTTTTCAATGCTGTTTCTATATATTTTGGAAATCTCTCCTGCTGCCTACTTGTGTGAGACATGGTGCTGAATCTTACCCAGTCACATCCAGTGCCCAGGCTGCCCAGGCCTTTTCGCGTGCTCCACTTCTGCTTTCCAGAGCGTGCCCACTTTTTGCATCTGGCCGGCTGGCCGCTGATGGCATCAAAACATCGGAAGGCTGTCCTTCTGGGAATTTCAGCAGCTGACGACAAACAATCAGAAAAAACTATTTCGATTCATCAAAGGTAGAAGCAAAATTGGCTCAACGTTAGGCAGCTTGACGGATCTCCCCTAATTTCCAGGACTTTCGAGGTCTGTTCTAACGTGCCGAGCCAATGCTCGTTTTGAGCCCATGGCAGCCTAAGGTTTCTGAAGAGTCACCTTCCCGGTGTCAAGGAGACGTTCCTTATATCATGGCTAATCTTAGGTACCCTGGAGCTTCATTTAAAGAAACAACGAAACAATGAACACTAGCCTACCAAACGACCCGTCAGCAATTGGTTTACCCGGTTATCTCACATGTCACCCTGGAAAATACTTCCGCATTGGTGCACCCATATTTCAATGGAGGATCTACCGGCCACGGTGCGCACCAGGCATCTCAATTGTTATTGGTACCACTCCCCTAGTACAACATTCTACAACTATCATCTGTTTTGACGAGGTAACATGAGCTCACACCTTTCAACAATTTTTTTTCTCCCATGATCTTCATGATAAATGGGGGTTTCCTGAAATAGGGGTACCCCTAATCATCCATTTATAAACCAATTTTCGGGTACACCCAAGTTCGGAAACCCCCAAATAATGTTTGAACCCCGAAATGAGCCCTCTGCCTGGGTTTCAGCTTCTGCCCCATGGTCCAAGGCCTATGCACGTTGGATCTTGGACTCTTCGACTCACCGGCAACTGGGGGTTTCTCAAAAAGGTTGACCCCACATATCCCAAACTGGTGACCCAATCATCGGGAAAAGAATTACTTTGGGATACCACTGGATATCCCAATTTCAAAAATATTACAATTTTTGGTATGTCACAGGCATGGTATCCCAACCCCTCAAAACATGCACCGCATGGTGGCACCTCCATCAGAAGAGCAAAGAGCTGGGCACGAAAGGCCCAAGGTGCCTGTATGATTCAGCTGCTATGGTGGCAGCTCCTGAAATCCTGAAATCTACCAATCAAATTTATATCAATCATTGATATCATTTCCCATGACGGATCCATGGTGCTGGTATATATGCTAACATGACTGGGGTATATTGATGGGATCCATGGCGCACCATATATAGCAGCACCATGGATCCGTCATGGGTTTGTTATCATCATGCCCCACATGGATGGAACACCCCAGACGTATCTGTGGAACCATGTTTCACAACACGCATGTTTTTTTTTCGAACACGGGTCCCAAATCTGGTCACATGTAGCCTACTCACTTCTTGACTTCAAGGCCTTTCATACCCTTTGGTTACTTGACCTATGGAAAATTAGCAACTTGAGAGGGGGAACACGAAAGGTAGGTAAGCAAGAAAGGAACCGAAGAAAAAATGAAGGGGAGAGGGCAGGGAAAAAAACATAAAGTGGAGTCTGGTAAAAGCGACGCGGCCATTTTCTTTCCAAAAATATGAAGGGGAGTCTGGTAAAAGCGACTGAAAGGCTTCGGCGATGTGGTTGGGGTTGGTGGTGGTTGTGGTATTGGTGGTGTTGGTGGTGCTGGTGGTGTTGGTGTTGTTGGTGTTGTTGGTATTGGTGTTGTTGGTGTTGTTGGTGGTGGTAGTGTTTCTGGTGTTGTTTGTGTTGTTGGTGTGGTTGGGTTTGTTGGTGGTGTTGGTGTTGTTGGTCGTGTTGTTGGTGTTGGTATTGTTTGTGTTCGTGTTGTTGTTGTTGTTGTTGTTGTTGTTGTTGCTGCTGCTGCTGATGGTGTTGGTGTTGTTGTTGTTGTTGTTGATGTTGTTGTTATGTGTGTGTTGTTGTGTGTTGTTGTGTGTTGTGTGTGTGTTGTGTGTGTGTGTGTTGTTGTGTGTTGTTTGTGTGTGTGTTGTTGTGTGTGTTGTTGTGTGTTGTTGTGTGTTGTTGTGTTGTTGTGTGTTGTTGTTGTTGTTGTGTTGTTGTGTTGTTGTTGTTGTGTGTTGTTTGTGTGTTGTTGTGTGTGTTGTGTGTGTGTTGTTGTGTGTTGTTGTGTGTTGTTGTGTGTTGTTGTGTGTTGTTGTGTGTTGTTGTGTGTTGTGTGTTATTGTGTGTTGTTGTGTGTTGTTGTGTGTTGTTGTTTGTTGTTGTGTGTTGTTGTGTTTTGTTGTGTGTTGTTGTGTGTTGTTGTGTGTTGTTGTTGTTATTGTTGTCATTGTCGTTGTAGTTGTTGTGGTTGTTGTGGTTGTTGTGGTTGTCATTGTTGTTGTTGGGGGGGGTACTAAAATGACTAGCAATCTCCTGAAGAATCAGGTAACGGGGCTGGCCGCCCTCCCCTTTACTTCGTAAAGTAAAACTCAAGGTAGCCCCTCTGGAGCTACCTTTCGTGATGTATAGATATGCCTTGTGGATGATTTACCCATTAAAACTGAGGATTTTCATGGATTTTCCATAAGCTCTTCACAACTTAGAAATCTGGTATCAGTAGCCTGATCCCCAAAATGGGACCTCTAAATGTGGGAAGGTCTTCAGGAGCTTCAAAGCCAAGTTCCACTCCTTGGTGACACCGTGGTGACCCATGACACCCTACTCGGGAAACAGCTTTAAGCGTCCACGGACCTAGGCAGTTGGCAGATGGTTTATCCATGGTTATCCCGTTATAACATGTTTAATCACCCAGTATTTACAGTGTTTCGTAGTTACCAACAGTTACAACTGGTGCAGGATTTTTTTGCATCCACAATAAATCTCCAAGCTGGGGAAATCTGAAACTTGACCCATAGTGCTTTCCCCGGCAAGCCTTTTCTCAACACGCCAACCACTCCATTTTATACCTCTATAATTTTCATGGGTCCATAGTCTGGTTGATGGTTGAGCCACACGTCCCCAACATCAACGTGTTCTCATCCAAAATTGGTTCCACACTTCCTGGATATTGGCTTCGGCACACAAATATCCGGAGCCAGCAATCAGTATCATCCCTTAAAATCCTATCCAGAGTCCAATGTGGTTTGTCTGACGATTGGGTCAGAGTCCAATGATTTTTCATAATTCTCTCGATTCTCTCATATTCTCTCTATCAAAATGGCTATGTTAGAAGTTTTATTCCATCATGCTGGTTGGTATGGTTGGTTAATACTTACTACTTATCCTTATCATGGGTAGTAATAATCTGGTTGGTGGTTTTAACCATCTTGAAAAATATGAAAGTCAATGGGAAGGTTTATCCCATATATTATATTATGGAAAATAAAACACATTGAAACCACCAACCAGTAATCCACTATAACCCAGCTACGAGTAAAACCTCTGGTGCCAGGTCCCCAGGACTCACCAAGGAGCTTCCGTGAAAGCCGCTGCAGCAGGCAACCCTTCGAGCTCCATGCGCGACTTGGAGGCCTTGACCACGGGCCATGCTGCATGTTGAATGCATATTGCTACCAACATATGACCTACCGTATTTTTTTCAAATAGCTCAAACATGAGCTATACTATACAGATCTATACAGCACGCAGAAATTCTATGAAAGCAGGGACTCCTCGAACTTAATGCGGGGCCAATGAGTTGGACATAGTTGGGGGTCCACCCCACTGAGACACCAGTGGGAATTCACATGTGCTTAGTGAAATCCTCATAATGTTCCATAATATTCCATAATATTCCATAATATTCATATTCCATATAATATATATTATTATTATTCTTCTTCTTCTTCTTCTTATTATTATTATGAATATTATTAGTGACTATATTGCATGATATTCCATAATATTCTACAATACGCTATAATATGGTATCCCTGATATGGTTTATGTTTGTTGATATGTGCTGATCTTGGTTTTATACGTCCGTTTTCAGACACACCTAAATGGGGGTTTCCATAAATGGGGGTGCCCCAATAGCTGGATGGTTTATAACGGAAAATCCCATCTAAGAAATTCTAAAAATGGATGATTTTGGGGTACCCCAATTTTGGGAAACCTTCAAACGAAGGCTCATCCACCATATTCTGGACCAACCGTTCCCACTGCACACCTCCGAAGCTTGACCTGCCATTTGTCGCTGCAAACGCACCAACCTCGGCAGTGAACAATCACGCTGCTGGGGCCCAAGCAGTCCCCAACCTACAAGGGGATGGCGAGAAAAAACCTTCGAATTTCAAATTTCTCTGTTTGGTTCCATGCTCCGAAATCAAAGACAACAATCAGATACAAAAACAATGATGACATGCTGAGGTGGCCGGGTATCACAAGGTCAAAAAACACGACCACAACAACTCCTTCAGGTTTGAATGGGGTACCACGACCATTAAAATCATCAAACATGTTTGTTTTTAAAACAGACAACACAAACACACATATCAATTGTATATAAAATAAACATCAATTAAAATAGAAACAAAAACACAAATAGTATTGTATTATATTAATGTGGTTACGGCTTGGCTGACGCACCACAGGCATTTTCTTGTGAAGCAAACATCAGCATATCGTTGCCTCGAAGGCTCTAGTTTGTACTTCGAGTGGGCCTCCCCTTTCCAGCGAGGTTGTGAGTCAACTCAAGACTATGAATCAACTACACGGCTGCGCGCACACAGCCTTCAATCCCCAGCAAGCGCAATAGCCCATTAGCCTTGCTGTCATACATCAGCATGCACAAGCTGCATTGCTTGTGCATGCTGATGCGTTGGCCCCAAGGACGCCCCTCGACTGTGCGTCTGCACCCGGCCAGCGGTGCATCAACTACCATTCAAACTGGAGAGCTACCTGCCAGATAAGCCGTTTACCAATGTGCTTGATATTGAGTTGTTGGGTGGACGCTGCTCTGGCAAAAGGATCACTCGCATATCGCGCATGATCATACGCTGTCTCCCAACGAAGATATTCAACCCTCTACCAAAGCATAAGCGTCTCCTTACGAAATTCGTGTGCACATTCTCCTGAAAGCAATGCCCTAAAGTATCCTGAAGTTATCTTGAATTTGTGCACAGGAGCTTTACATGCAAGACTTAGTGCATCAACATGCCAGAACACAAACGAACAGCTTCTGAATTCACAATTTCTTGCTGTAGGTCACTGTAGGTACTATATACTTCTGGGGTAACAACATGTAACAAGCATACTTGTTAGCAAAGCAATATTGAAAACACATGAACAAACATATTATCATAATTTTAAAAAACATTAAAAAACTAGTTTTCCACGCATCGTTGCGTCATCAACAGCAAAACACACGCATTCCCGTCGAACACCAAATTGTTGTTCCTGTCATAAGGTGTTGTCCAGAAGTCCATCGCAATATGAAGGTCCAGACTCCCGCTTCAATTCTGATGGCCTCCCCTTTCCAGCCCGGGGTTGTGAGTCGACTCAAGACGATGAATCAACCACACAGCTGTAGCACTTTCCGGTTCGCCCTCCCAAACCGACGGGATGCCGGAACGGTGGGGCCGCCAGAAGTAGCGCACACAGCCTTCAATCCCCAGCAAGCGCAATAGCCCATTAGCCTTGCTGTCATACATCTGCATTGCTTGTGCGTGCTGATGCGTTGGCCCCAAGGACGCCCCTACTGCGCGTCTGCACCCGGCCAGCGGTGCATCAACCTCTCAACTGCTTGCCAAGCAGGCAGTTTCTGCAGTTGTCAAAGCCGCCAACATCCGCCAACTGTTCAACAGCTTGCCAAAGAGGCAGTTGCCAAGAGGCAGTTTCTGCAGTTAGCGGGCGCACGCTGTCAACTGTTCAACTGCTAGCCAAACACGCAGTTCCCGGTTGTGTTGGGTGAACGCTGCTCTGGAATCATGAACCATCATTAACACATCTTCCCACGAAAGCTGCAACTGCGATCACTCTATACATTACAAAAAATACAACACCCCTCTACTACAGCCATTAGGTCATTGTGAAACTCTTGCCTATCGATTCCTTGGATGACCAACATCCACGCGCACTGTGTGCATTGCAAATCTACACGCAAGACTTGCCGTAAGCATGCGCGACAAAAGCAACGCGTGTTACTGATGTCTCATGTATTTTTGTGGAGCGCAGGTGTACCAACTGCAGTCATTGCCCAAAAACAACAAAAACACGGAACCAGTTTCCATAGTTTTCCTATATGCAACAATGCACCATCATTGTGTCATCGACAAAGTGCAAGAATATACCAAAACAATCCCAAACATACCAAAACCAGTTATCTTAGCCAGGCTCCAAAACAAATCATGCTCCCTGTGCGTGTGGGCCTTGTGAAACCTTGTCAAACAATCCATCACCATCGTTCGTAAACGTCCGATCTCGCGCTTCAATTCTGATGGCCTCCCCTTTCCAGCCCGGGGTTGTGAGTCGACTCAAGAAGATGAACAACCACACAGCTGTAGCACTTTCCGGTTCGCCCTCCCAAACCGATGGGATGCCGGAACGGTGGGGCCGCCAGAAGTAGCGCACACAGCCTTCAATCCCCAGCAAGCGCAATAGCCCATTAGCCTTGCTGTCATACATCTGCATTGCTTGTGCATGCTGATGCGTTGGCCCCAAGGACGCCCCTACTGCGCGTCTGCACCCGGCCAGCGGTGCATCAACCTCTCAACTGCTTGCCAAGCAGGCAGTTTCTGCAGTTGTCAAAGCCGCCAACATCCGCCAACTGTTCAACAGCTTGCCAAAGAGGCAGTTGCCAAGAGGCAGTTTCTGCAGTTAGCGGGCGCACGCTGTCAACTGTTCAACTGCTAGCCAAACACGCAGTTCCCGGTTGTGTTGGGTGAACGCTGCTCTGGAATCATGAACCATCATTAACAAATCTTCCCACGAAAGCTGCAACTGCGATCACTCTATACATTACAAAAAATACAACAACCCTCTACTACAGCCATTAGGTCATTGTGAAACTCTTGCCTATCGATTCCTTGGATGACCAACATCCACGCGCACTGTGTGCATTGCAAATCTACACGCAAGACTTGCCGTAAGCATGCGCGACAAAAGCAACGCGTGTTACTGATGTCTCATGTATTTTTGTGGAGCGCAGGTGTACCAACTGCAGTCATTGCCCCAAAACAACAAAAACACGGAACCAGTTTCCATAGTTTTCCTATATGCAACAATGCACCATCATTGTGTCATCGACAAAGTGCAAGAATATACCAAAACAATCCCAAACATACCAAAACCAGTTATCTTAGCCAGGCTCCAAAACAAATCATGCTCCCTGTGCGTGTGGGCCTTGTGAAACCTTGTCAAACAATCCATCACCATCGTTCGTAAACG
Organism: Cladocopium goreaui; assembly: GCA_947184155.2. Lineage (NCBI taxonomy): Eukaryota > Dinophyceae > Suessiales > Symbiodiniaceae > Cladocopium > Cladocopium goreaui. The sequence continues at coordinate 49,168 of CAMXCT020006714.1, read as the reverse complement.
TCCGAACTCGCGCTTCAATTCTGATGGCCTCCCCTTTCCAGCCCGGGGTTGTGAGTCGACTCAAGAAGATGAACAACCACACAGCTGTAGCACTTTCCGGTTCGCCCTCCCAAACCGATGGGATGCCGGAACGGTGGGGCCGCCAGAAGTAGCGCACACAGCCTTCAATCCCCAGCAAGCGCAATAGCCCATTAGCCTTGCTGTCATACATCTGCATTGCTTGTGCATGCTGATGCGTTGGCCTCAAGGACGCCCCTACTGCGCGTCTGCACCCGGCCAGCGGTGCATTGCCCTTGCTATATGCAGTTGTTGGGTGAACGCTGCTCTGGCTGAGTTGCCATTTCATGGCATCAAGTACTGTCTCAGCATCATACAAATATCAAGGGATTCAACCCTCCACTCAGCATGAACATGGATACAACATAACACACCGTAACAATCCGTAACAGATGGTAATCAGTAAGCACAGCATAACAGATCACTCTATCAGAATCCTAGCCAGCCAAACCCTTGCGCGCACACAACACATCGAAGTGCCTTCTCCGCATCACAGGTCCACACTGCATGAGTTGCAGGAGTTTTCACCGGAAAGAGAACAACTCAGATTCCGTCTTGACCCACTTTCTTCATTTTTTCCTCTACCAACTCAGAACTTAGCACCAAGGATAAAACGCCCTGTGCCTCCGAGTAGTGCAGCCTTCATCCCCAGCAAGCGCAATAGCCCATTAGCCTTGCTGTCATACATCAATGATGCGTTGGCCCCAGGGACGCCCCTACTGCGCGTCTGCACCCGGCCAGCGGTGCATTGCCCTTGCTATATGCAGTTGTTGGGTGAACGTTGCTCTGGCTGAGTTGCCATTTCATGGCATCAAGTACTGTCTCAGCATCATACAAATATCAAGGGGTTCAATCCTCCACTCAGCATGAACATGGATACAACATAACACACCGTAACAATCCGTAACAGATGGTAATCAGTAAGCACAGCATAACAGACCACTCTATCAGGATCCTAGCCGGCACGCACAACACATCGAAGTGCCTTCTGCGCATCACAGGTCCACACCGCATGAGTTGCAGGAGTTTTCACCGGAAACAGAAAAACTCAGATTCGTCACTGTCTTGATTTTTTACGCTACCAACTCAGAACTCAGCACCAAGGATAAATTCTGCGAGTGGCCTTCCCTTTCCAGCCCGGGGATGTGAAAAGTCGACTCGACATCACAGCTGCACCACAATACACCGGAAGCTCTGGGCTACGCCCTGTGCCTCCGAGTAGTGCAGCCTTCATCCCCAGCAAGCGCAATAGCCCATTAGCCTTGCTGTCATACATCAATGATGCGTTGGCCCCAAGGACGCCCCTACTGCGCGTCTGCACCCGGCCAGCGGTGCAGCAACTGCTTGCCCTTGATATATGCAGTTGTTGGGTGAACGCTGGGAGAGTCAAGTCATGTCAAGTTCAAAGCAACTTGCAGCAGCAGACCACTGTAAGCAGCTCAGCCGAATTGCCAGGAGACTTCAGTGCTTCACCAACCATGAGAATATCTCTAGTGGCTGAACTAGGAGAATTCCAGTCAACTAGTTGAGAAATTTTATGCAAATCTGCTTGAGTATTCCATCCATATGCCCCCTTCAAACACTCCACAAAAACCCTTGAATCCTGCTGCCCATCGGAAGACGCTGGGTGCCTGTGATGGAAAAGCCCATAGTGTGACGGAGTGGCAAACGCCTAAGAACTGCAATGTGTCGACATGGCATCCTCTGACTACCGTTGCTCACCATTCCCATCTCACAGGGTTTCATGATATCTATGGCATCTATGGTCTGATTTGCGAATGAGCTACAGTGGTATTGCATCCCTGCATTGTGGCTGAACCTCTCGTTTGGTTTGTTGGCAGCCTGACCCCAGGCAAATGTTTGAGCGTCAACTGTGAGAGATGGAACAGCATCAGTTTATCATCGCTTTCTCACTGTCAGCTATACTACCCTCATTTCGCCAGTGAGTTTCCTACATTTTGTGAAAATGAAGGTGAAGATGAACAAAATGAACATGACGATGAACATTACGTTGAACATGAAGATGAAGATGAAGACGATGATGACGATGATGATGATGAGGAGAAGAAGAGCAAGAAGAAGAAGAAGAAGAAGAAAAAAAAGAAAAAGAACAAGAAGAAAAAGGAGGAGGAGGTTGAGGATGAGGATGAGGATCAACAGGATGAAGAAACAGAAGAAGAAAAAGAAGGACATAATGATGATAATGAACACCATCCCTGCGCTTGATCCCCCCTTGCAGCCCTTCTGAGCTAGTCTCCAGTTTTGGGAAGTCCATCTGCAACAGCGCCCCCTCGGTGAAACGGATTCCAATCAGCGACCAAGGCCCGGAAACGAGATCCAAAACAACCACATCTTTCGCCGTGTTGTCTGGTTAGACTGGATGTGAGCAGGTTGTACCCAGAAATTCTGGAGTCAGGTTTTCCGAAACAGAGATGTTTCATGATGTTTCAGATGTCCCAATGATGACCCCGCGAGAATATCCAACGTTTTTTCTCGTGTTCTCTCAAATTTTAAAATTAAGACAATTGATGTAGAGATACATATGAGTATTGATCAAAGAGGCAGAGAAACCTTCACCACACACTAATTTAATACCAGCAATAAAACCAGGACCCACGAGGTTTCCCAACCTTTGGTCCATGTCCATGCCAAGATGCAGTCTTTGGAGCATGTTCCAGCGACTGCCGATCCAGCCTGTGGTCAAAACTTTTGATCCAGGTTCCACACCTCTTCTGGTGCTACCGTGGTACCCAACTAACCCCCAATCCTTCCATGCCTTGTGCCCGTGTCATGTGGATATGGGTCAAACGTATTTTAACTACACCAAAAACGGATTGACTAATCTCTATGAGAATCTTGATACCTGCTATCCGGTGGCCATTTTCTGAGCGCTCGACCATGCCCAGTGATTCCAGGCATAGTAGTGATGGTCATACCTGCTGCGTCACGTCGTTGAAGACATCTAATGGACCGCAGACGAAGCAATGGCAAAATGGGGGACCCATAGCCTCCATTTTCATACACGACTCCTGGAAACTGCGGATCGACACTTTCAGTGCTGAACAGCTTGAAAAAAGTCAAGACCCATAGCCTCCACGAATCGAACATGGTTTTTATGGGAGGTTTTTCCCCTGCTGATAGCCGTTTCTTGGAACCACCGGCCAGTCACTAGCTCGCCAGCTGGTCAACATTTTTCGGTATAGCCCTGAAATTCCACCAAAGAACGCGCAGGTGGCCATATGTCCATATCATACCTCTATTACAATTAATCTATAATATTTATCTATATATTAAAGATATCATTATTACATTACACCTATCATTATATATCTCTATACCAGTAGTACCGCCAAAGGCGGTGGTGGAAGTTTCAGAAATAGGAAACCTATAGGAGAGGTTGGTTGTTGTGAATCGCGGATGGCAGAGCAAAGCCACTGATGGACCGACAGGTGGTTGAGATCTCCTCTCTTTCTCTCCCTTTCTTTCTCTTTCTCTGACTATCTACCTACCTACCTACCTACCTATCTATCTATCTATCTATCGATCTAGCCATCTAGCCATCTATCTATCTATCTATCCTGATCTAATCTAATCTAATCCAACCTAATCTAATCTAATCTAATCCAATCTAACCTATCTATCTATCTATCTATCTAGCTGTCTCTCTATCTATCTATCTGTCTATATATCTATCTATCTATCTACCTATCTATCTATCTATCTGGCTATCAATCGATCAATCTAGCTATCAATCTATCAATCAATCTATCTGTCTATCTATGTATCTATCTATCTCCCCATCTACCTATCTACCTATCTATCCATCCATCCATCCATCCATCTATCTCTCCATCTGTCTGTCTGTCTGTCTATCTTTCTACCTGTCTATCTTGAAGCTTGAAAACGAAGCTATTCTGCGAGACATCCTCAAGTTTTGAACTTGACAACATCAAAAACGCAGCAATTCTGCTAGACTTCCTCAATGTTTGAAGTTGACAACGTCAAAAACGAAGCAATTCTGCGAGACATCCTCAATTTTTGAACTTGGCAGCATCAAAAACGAAACAATTCTGCGAGACTTCCTCATTTTTCGAAGTTGACAACATCAAAA
>CAMXCT020006714.1:0-40000 GCA_947184155.2 Cladocopium goreaui | reverse complement strand
CTACTAGTTTCTGGATAATGCTAGGATTACTATGTTACAATACTTCGCCACTATGTCCATTACATATTACTATATATGGCAATTTTTCTGTGGAGAATAGACATAGCCTGCTGGTTCAAATAGCTGCCTCAGCAAAACAGAGAAACATGACCAAGAGCCCCCTGGATGAAGAACACCAGACCCTAGATACATCAAAATTTGAGCATTGCGTTTTGTTTTGCTCATGGTAATTCCACTCCCAGCATTTCATATTCAAGCTATGTCCAGGTGTTCCCTTCCGCCTTTTGCACAGTATTGTGATAAACTCACAAATATATAATCCCAAACATCACAATAAAGGGGTGGTAACTATCATCCCCATATGGCCCCACATGGTAGGTTTATTATTGGGTTGCCCACATTAGATAATGATAGATAATGATAGATAATGTATATATACGTATATATATAGAAAGATCGAATCAAACGTGTCTCAGCAGTCATCCGCACCTCAGGATTCAAATGGGCTGAGAACTTCTCCCTGCATTTCCATGCGCCTAGTTCCAACCCACGGCAACATTTGCCATGTTGCAAACACTGGGAACTTGAGATTTTCTGGGACTTCGTTGCTTCAATAGTTCACACATCAGAGCGATTAAAAAACTTGTCGCCAAAATAAAAAGGGGATAAAAACCACCAAAATTACCAACAGAATTTGGGATGTTAACCACCAAAAAGATCACCAACTTCCGAGCTATGAGGTGCTGACCCACACAGTCTGCGCTGCAAAGTAGGACGGCTCTGGAGCTTTCAAGCGCTTCAACGGCCTCGGTAAAGAAACCCTGGCGGGCACCAAGGGCGAAAGCTGGAAGATGAAACTTGAACAAACTGTCGTGCAAGTATATATGTGATTATAATTGGTATATATATACATATATATATATATATTATATATTATATATATTATATATATAGTGGCCAGCTAGCAGTTAGAATATTCCAAAATGCAAAACAGTTCGAGTTAGAATATTCGGAAACATTAGCAGTTAGAATATTCCAAAATCAAATGAATTCATGGGACGCACACAAACATCTTGCTGTTTTTCCCCTCTGCTGCTGTGCTCCATCGAAATCTCCATGCACTGTACGTTCAAATTCAATGTCTTCAATGCCGATGTTGGATTTCTCTTTCTAAATTCTAATGTACCGTGCAAAAGTCAATGTATCGACCTAATGTACCTTGGATTCAGCAAGCCACCGAACAATGCCAGTTCGGGCTTAAATTTCTATCTATGAACCTACATAGATCCTGAATATCTAATAATTCTTTGAACATACTAGATACTGCGGGAATATTCTAACTGCTGGCAGATTAATAATTCTAAAAATATAGTTTTTCCTATGGCTTGCCCAGATTTGAGGACCATAGCTCTTCCAATCTCTTCAATTGTTTCTTTGCTAAACGGTCCGAATTGTTGGCTATTTAGCAACTATTTAGAAGCTATTTAGAAGCTATTTAGCAGTTATTTAGCAGCTATTTGACAGCTATTTAGTGGCTTCGTAGCAGCTATTTAGCATCTAATAAATTATTTAGCAACTATTTAGCAGCTATTTAGCATGTATTCAGCAACTATTTAAGAATTAGTTTAGCAGCTATTTAGCAGTTATTTAGAAACTATTCAGCAGCTCTTTCAAAGAAGTATTGTTTCCAGAAACACTTCAAGCAGTAATGTTTTATTAATATTATTATTGTCGAATATTCTAAGTGTAATATCGAGCAGCTATTTAGCAGCTATTTCGTTACTATTTGGCATCTATTTAGCAGCTATTGAGCAGCTATTTAGTATAACTATTTAGCAGCTATTTAGCAGCTATGTTGCAGTTATTCAGCAACTATTTAGAAGCTATTTAGCATCTATTTAGCATCTATTTAGCAGCTATGTAGCAGTTATTTAGCAACTATTTTGCAACTACTTAGCAGCTATTTAGCAACTATTTAGCAACTATTTAGTAACTATTTGGCGGCTATTGAGTGGCTACTTAGCAGCTATTTAGCATCTAATGGCTATTTGGCAACTATTTAGCAGCTATTTAGCATGTATTCAGCAACTATTTAAGAACTATTTAGCAGCTGTTTAGCAGTTATTTAGTAACTATTCAGCAGCCCTTTCAAAGAAGTATTGTTTCCAAAGATACTTCAAAAAGTAATGTTTTATTGATATGTTCATTATGGAATATTCTAAGTGCAATATCGAATATTCTAAGTGCACTGCAGATAGAATATTATCAAAAATCCAGCCGGGCCTTTAAAAAGAGCCGCTGAACTCTCAAGGATGAATACGTCAATATTCTAAGTGCTAGCCGGCCACGATATATATATATATATATTATACATATATCATATATATATATATATATATAATGCAATTTGTTGACAGTTGGCAGTTCTTTTGGGTATAGTCTAGTCGTTCTGCTTTCCCTGGATCTGGGGTTTTGAACAATGACGAATCCCACTTTGCGAAGTACTGTGAACATGTATGAAAATGTGAAGTACTGGAACATTCAGTACTGTAAAATGATCTAAAATGGAACCAACATGATTCCTGCGAATCTGCAAGCTGTGATGAGCCATCGCAAATTGGATATCAGTCAAATTGGGGTACCTAGAGAAGGATGCTTGAAGTATTACTGAGAATTTTCATATACATCATATGCGATTCCCCTTGCTTCCCCAAATCTAGCTGAGGTTTCTTGTTTTATTGATAGTTTAGTTTCTCCAAAAAACATGGCCGATCTTACCTACCGACCACGCCAAAAAACATCCAATCTTTAGCTGTGGTATGTCCCAAGTATCTGAGGAAACCATATCGGCAATGAGGTCATTGCAAATAATCCCATGATCCAAAAACATTGACCCATACCCAGCTCGAAGCAAAGCATAAACCGATGCACATAGTTCTGGATTAAAACAATTGAAGCCAATATAATAGATCAGTAATTAGATGTCTATAGTAAAGTAACTCTTTAAAATAGACAAATCATGACAAATCATCACTTATTTTACAAGTAGGATTTTACCTTTCAATCCCTTTCTTAGGGATTTCATCTTAACCCCCAGTGACATGACATCCATCGCCATGCTGTCCAGCGCGCCAGGGCACTTCGTCATTGGCTGTTGCCCGTCTCATTGCCTGGTCCAAAATCGAAAGGGAACAACTATTGATTATCTCATATCAGGAACAGTCAATAATCTTAATGATGGGATTATAAACTGTTATTGAATATATAATATCAATCAGGATTGACATATAGTGACATATATTGTCATATATTGATATAATCATCCGTTGTTTTCAATTGAATAATCTTGAAATGAACAACATCAATCAGACAACATCAAAAATCCAAGAATGAGGATTCAATTAAATGATGCCATAAACAGCTCAAGTGAACTTAATCACAATGTACGTGACTTAGCATAGAGTATCTATGGGGTAGACAATCAGAATAATTCAGAGGTGATTATTCATGTCCTTTGGACCCTTCATCGCCGCATCATTCCTGCAAATTCATTCCTGCAAAAAAAACAAGAAACAACTGCAGTAAGAAAATTCTCTCGGCTAAAGCAAGCATCATTGAACTATGTTTCACAACCTTAGTTGCTTAGACCCCAGCAAGTCGCATCCCCCAAATTTTGGAAGTTTTGTGCTGAATACTGGCAGTTCTCATATCATTTCTGCAGGGGCTCGCACCTGAAAGGCGTGGAGGTAGAGAACCAAAGCCCCCTGGCGAAAAAAAGCAGTTGGAGGCTACACAGATCTGATTGAAATGCAGGGAAATCCCCTGATTTCCCCAAACACGGTATGTCGTCTCTGTTGAGACATGTAAGACTAAGCTACATCTGTTGCATGAATCGAAAACAAAACAGACTACAGCTGTTCACATCACCACAGACCATTCAAAACTAGCAGCACCAGTGAAAACAACAACCTCATCATCATGATCATCATCACGATCATCCTCATGATCAGCATCATGGTAACCATTACCACCAAGATCAACATCGGAAAAATCATCATCACCCGATCATCACCCGATCATCACCCGATCATCACCGTCCTCCTCATCATCACCATCACCATCGCCATCGCCATCGCCATCATCATCATCATCATAATCATAATCATCATCATCACTATCATCATCGTTGCAGCCACCTCAATCGAAATTGCCAGTTTCTGCTGCGCTGCAATGCAACCCAGGTCCTGCTGTCACACGCAATCAAAATGATCAGTTTAGCAGTTTGGTGGGGATTAAGCCCAGAAAAAAATAAAAATCCGTGAAAAAAAACAAAAAAGGAAACTGCAAACAAACTGCACTGGTTTGCTTCTACGTTGCTGGAAAAAAACTCAAACATGCAAGTGGCAAATTTTAGAGTTTCGAACATGCCCGAATTCTCAATCTCCGCAAAGAGCATGAACCAATTTCATTATGAATTCAATTGCCCCCTAGAATCCCACACCTGATTTAGGGCAATCAATTTCATGAACCCCAAAAAACACAGTAAAACAATGTAAAACATATATTTTGATATTTTTGGGTTTCCTGACCCATGAAACACCCAGCATCCCTTGACATCGCTATCTGCCTCTGTACCCTCTGTGCCAAAAAGCTCGGGGCAGGCGGCTGGCACCAATGCATACCTTGGGTGCGTAGCATGGCCTGTTCTTAGCCATTTATTTTAGTCGGGATGGAACAAAGAAAACACTTGAAACACTTGAAACCTCCCGAAGAGTTTTACCCCGACAATGTCGATTCATGTTTGCCGCCTCTGAACATCTCGGATGGAAACGTCTTTGGATCCTGCGATGCATCAGGCCAAGATGCTCATCGATGCCAGGATCATCACGAAAAGCCGCATTGAGGCGTTGAAGTAGAAGGGCCATTGATGACCGAAGGGGTCAGTTATGCACGACTACCTCAACTGTTCCCCGGTGAGCTAGGCTCAGGATGTATTTTACAAGTGGCGCATTGAATGCGGTTTGTAGCAAGCAAATGGGGCCGAAGCAAGATGACCGTTTTCCATCCTTTCCAATACATCCCACAGAGCACCTAACTTCAAGGAATCGAGGTGATCATGGTCCTTCAAACAATCGCAAATCAGGAAGACATGCTAATGGCGGTGGATAGTGACGGATCGTGCCGAAGTTTTGATGCTGTAGATGCTAAGACTGTTCACAGGATGACACACTTTGGATTTGGATCTGGATCCCCTTGCAACTTGATAGAGTAGATGTGATAGATTATCAGTTGATATAATGATTGGATCTGGATCCCCTAGCGGCTCGTGATTATCTAGATTTAATATATCTAATGATATATGGTGCAAGTTTTGCCATTCTTGAAATTCAACCACAATTCACAAAAGCCGCAACGACATGCAACTTGCAACCGCAGTACGGCATCCCTCCAGTCCATTTTTTGCTTAGCTGTCGCTACAACCAATGTGCAGACAACCTTCGAACGTTGACCCAGAAAAAATACATTGTATTAAACTATCATAAACTATCTACATTTTATAATTAAGCATATACATTAGATTGAATAAATATACAGTAAATTTAAATATTATCATATCATTAGAGTGAGTAGAGTACATTTTCAACAAGCACCTTCCAATAGAACCGGCCGCTCAGCCACCCCTTAGCTGAAGGTCCTCCAGCCAAATTTTTTACCACTAGTGGCAGCGCAGAGACCACATTGTCATCCTATCTCTACGGTTGATGGAAGACATGTTGCAGAAGTTGCTTGCTATTGCTGCGTCGGATAGTCTGTCAATTTTTTATCATCCACCTCAAACCTCCCCAAGTGATGCAGGACTGCTTCCATCAACGCTAACTTTGGCATCCAAGCAACTGCTTCACTTCACCCGGGGCCGGGGCTGTTCTCCTTTCGGAGGTGATCAACCCTTTCTTGGCTGTAACATCAGCCATTGCCCCGACCCCAAGATCTATGTACATCTAAAGCGGTGCCCCACATTGGCTCACGGCTCTCTAAAGCTCACAAAGGAACCTGGAGTGGGCGCTTTTGATTGGGTTTACTCATCCCAAATCAGGATGAAGATGATGAAACCGAAATGTTTTGAAACATTTTAGATTTTGAAACCACCGAAGTCAGAAAAGATGAAGTAGATATCCAGTAAGATCATTGACCACCGACATACGAACTGTCATCAATTCTCCGCCTCTTCGTCTCCAAAGGGCCGGTCAAGGCCTTTCTTCAGAAAAGGTCTTCCTGGCATTGCGGTGCTTCCCCGACTGCATCGGTTGCCATTGCTGGTACAACTAGTAAAACTGGCAACTAGAGCTTACTGCCCCGAACAACAAGTATTCAACACAAGAGGTGCTGCATGGTGCTGCAAACATGATTGATCATCTGGCCGTTTAGCATCATCTCTTGTTCCCATTTAATGTGTCATTTCGGGGGGGTCATTCTGGCTTTCCCTAGCGGATGTTGCGGTGATCAACTGTGAGCGGATGGAGCTCCATAAACTTGCTGGCAAAGACCGTTGTAGAGCATCATGCGAAGCTTCAGCCAAGCCTAACCAGATTTTCAAGAAAAACTGGCACTGATACTGTCCAATTCTCTTGAGAATCAACCTTGTGCGCTCAAATGTAAACATCCAGGCAACTCTTTTCAAGTCAAGAGTCAAGAGATGTGGAATTGCAAACAGCATCCAATTTATCTCAAAGCCGCATAGATTCTGCTTGCACTTTGGTCTTGCCTTTCTGCCAGAATCGCTCTGGAAATAGAAGTAGGCCTAGCCAATGGCACAATGGAGGCGAGGCTGCACCTTCCGAATTTCACCCTGTATGGAAGGCTTTGTTTACTGACACGAGCAAAGTAGCAAACGGATTCAACACCTTTTCACCACCACGGATATATGCAGCTTCATGATGGTTCATATTACATAGAATTACATTTAGAAATATTGCAAATCACATATTATCTGTTATAAAATATCCAGATTCCGACAAAGAATCACAAAAAAAACACAACAAGTCAGCTCGCCTGCGAATTCTCTGTTCCCTAAAGCCACTTTTTGATCTTTTTGGTCAAACATCGCCGGCTTGGCCACAAGCAGAAAGATGGTCACAAAGAGCATGACCTCCGGGGCAACATGCTGAGGGGGTATCGTGAGATTCCTGGGTCTTTTTTGCCAAATCCCTAAGCAATACCTAGAGGAGTCCTTACCAAGAGGTTGGATATACTTTGATAAGACAACTGCTAGAGAACATGGAAGCAGATGTCAAGATCAGTCCTCTGGAAGATCTGGAAGATCCAAGTTTCAGACGCTGAAGCTGGGCCCACTGTGCCCGCTGTGCAGCGGCATCGGTGTGGACTTGGAGATCTTGTCGGACATCTGACCGCCAGTTGAGAATTGTTGAGAACGGGATTGAACTGGCGTTAAGATGGTTGAGATCAATTTCAAGTTATGGATATATACTGTACCTATCCACCCATCTTCAACTCCAAAGCTAGGATTTACATGGATTTACATCTTTACTCCCATTGATTTCAACCAGTATTCCCTTGATGTATTCCTTCAAGATATGAAATTTCTGCAAACATGGACCATCACCACCAGGCCTGGCTCAGAAGATACTCGATCTTGTCTGCATCGTGAACCAACTGATCCTGACGGCTGGTCGGAAAAAGTACCCATTTATTCATGGGATATACCCTCTGGTAAATTAACATAGACCCTGAAAATAGCCTAGTTTTAATGGAAACTAATCTTCCAACCCCTATCTGCCAGGGTCTATGTTAATTTACTGGAGGGTAGATTGGGATACGGATGGAGATGGTATATGGATTACTATGGATAGAAATTGTAAATACACTTCTATAGGGAAAGTAAATCATTTATATAATTGGGATATACTAATCTATTTCATTCTATTTCTATGGACATGGATTGATATGGTATAAATGGAAATAAATTGAATATCACGGACAAAATTCCATCACCAACTTGGATTACTGGAGGGTCTTAGATGTGGGATATCATATGAATATGAATTGTGCATGTCCTCAAACAACGATTAATCCCAAGCAAATGTTTCCCATAGGAAAAGTATCTGGACGTAAAGTTTCTGTCAGCATCAGGGGGTTGAATCCTGGTTTATACATCGATGAGGGATAGTGTTCTCAACCCACCAGAAATGTCTGCCAATCCTTTCACGCTCCACTCTTGAACCCGACTTAGAGATTCAGCAAGACGAAACAACAAAATCCAATCCTAAGAGATTCACGAAGAAAAAATCACCCACCTCCGCCTGCTTTTCAGCCTGCTGAATCGCAGAGGCGATTGATGGCGCCTGCCGAAGACTCCAAAACAGCTGGGTTCATGTTCAAGCCCAACGCTAGGATTTCAATCTTTCATTCCTATTGAGTTTAGGCCTAGATATTTCCCAAAGAAAGAACACTTTCTCAAACATGGATCCAAACATCTACCCTCAGATAATCAAGCGTTGCCATGGAAAATATCCCATCTATATATGATTTTCTCACCTAAAAACCTCCATGTAGTTCCGGGATTTTCAATTGCCATGTTTGATGACACCAGAGGGTACTAACCAATATTCCATCAATACCCCAGTAGTATTCATTATAACGTATTATAACATATCCCCATTAGTACCCGTTAAATCCCAATAAAACCAAGTAAATCTTATCATATTCAATTCCCATGAAATCCAGTTATATTCCCATGAAAAATCTTGTGACTTCCCATGAAATCATGGACTTTTGGATCCCCATGGCCCAACCCACAACTTTTCGATACACATCGCCCAACCTCCTTCAGCTTGACCCCTGCCAGCTTGGCCAACTGGGAGTCCAGGTTGCGTTCCTTCCCCAAATCAGCGGCCAAGGTTTCCGAAGTCAACTGGCTTTTGGGGTTTCAAATCTTCTCAACTTTGGTTGAATTCAAAAAAACATGTTGATATACTGTAGGATGATAAAGGATGACATAGGATGATACAGGATATACGATGATATAGGATGATATAGGATGACATAGGAATGTGAATGTGAATTGTATGGACATGGATTTATACCTGACAAATCTAAGCCGCTTGGTCCATTTGGAGGGACTCCAGGCCTCTTGGGGGTGTGGTGTGGCGAGGTACTGCAACACACGGAATTGATGACAGCGATGACAGCGATGAAAGGGATGATGATGATGATGGTGGTGATGATGATGATGATGTTGATGATGATGATATATTGTGATTGCGTTATACATCCTCAATCTTTACTTCTATTCATTTTTAAGAATATCGTGAAAAAACACGCACAGAGATTTATTTTCCCCAACATGGCTCCAGTGACTCTCCGGATCCCAGTCCCGGTCAGCCAGCACGCCACTTGGCTTGGAGCCAAGGAGTGCCTCACAGATGTGGGACGTGAAGAATGGTGAACACTTTCTACTGCATCAACTGGAAGAATGGTGGCCAAGAGGATCTAGGATCTGGGAGTACTGGGATTCTTAAGTTATGTTAACCATAGAAGTTGGGGAACAACTACAACCAACAATCAATGGTATAGTCTAGCAGGGTTATCACGGGGATAAAATGTGATAAACCCGATGCCATCAACTAGCATTGGGGGATGGTTGGAATCGCACCCATTTATGTTGTTTAATACCGAGGATGGATTGATTATTGGGTTTACGAAAACCCACCCAGCCAACCAGGCCTGCGCTGGCTGTGACGGCAAAGGCGTCGCAACCAGCGGTGGATTCGCCTAGCCACATGGGCCACATGCGCCCTGTGGTTTCTGATCATTCACTTTTCTGGGAACTTCAATCAATATTGGGTTTTGATATGTTTTAGCCAAAAATAACTCCGCAACATGTCAACAATTGCCAATGTCTCAGCCTTCACAGGCATTATCGTTGGCACCGCCGCCGCCGCAGTTGCTGCTTTTGGCGCCTGAGAGGCATCAGCTATTGAGTTCACTCAGTTGGCATCGTTGCTGCTATTATTTAGCATTATCATCATTATTGTCCTGATGATCAAATGTTACTATACATAAACTATTGCTGTTCTTCTTATTTACTTACTTGATTTTACTTGTATCTTTATCATTCCTATCATTAGACATCATTGTATCCCTATGGATCCAAACACCTCCTGAGAAGGGACGGGCTAACTCCCTTCTAACATACCCCAAAGACTTTCTAAGAAGGTACGGCTGGATCCATCGGTAGTATATCACAATAGTACATGATATCACAAAGCCACTTAACGTCGCTGGGCACCGTCTCTATTCGGGCAAACTCACTCGCCTGAACTGCGGAATTCAGGCTCTGAATGACCTGACACAAAATGCAATGCTGGCAGCACCACTGGAATGCACATGAAGCCACCTCGCTGTGATGTTTTCGTCTTGGCAAAATTTGGCAAAGGCATCCAAAGCTGGCTACTTCAGCCAAACCTCGACAGCTGCTGGAGGTTCCCAGGTTCCCAAGCGTCCCAGCCACCGTCGCCTTGCTGGTGGCCAGGAAAGCATCTTTGCAATCACCCGACAACTCCTCTTGATACTTCTGCAGGCACTCCAGGATGCCCACCTAAAAAACATGGGGGGCGGGGGCCCGATGTTAATACGGAGCAGTATGGAGTAGTGTTCCTAACTAGTTAATACTGTAATAATATAATGATATAGGATACATATTTGTATATATATATAATATATATAATATTCAAGTGAGACATTTTTGGGGTCGTGCGAAAATTGCCGGAAGTTCCAAGTGTACAGAACTGCGAGAAAAATCCATACGTCATTCTGGGATAGTTGCCTCATGAGGGTTCAACCCCCAGTGCAGTGACTTCCCCAACAAGAAACATGTTTGAGATTCGCCCTGAGATATGTGGTTGTTGGTGGCCAATACCTCCGAACCATCATCCGTATAAACCCAAACATTGTTGCGGGGGTCTCTGACACGAAGCCATTCTCCCATATCCCATGACTATACCAAGTCATCATCGACCTCATCTCCAAGACCCTAGCGTGAAGCACATCACAGTGCTGATCAATGGCAGCGCTGCAAACGAAGGGGACCTGGGACGTGGCAGATTGACATCTGGGTCTTGGTCACCGATGGTGACATCATCATTTCACCAAACTTTTGCTTAAGAGTCCATTGGAGTCTCCATATTTTTCATGTCCTAAAATCACACCTTATCATATAGTTCATTAATATACATCTTATATTAAATATCAGCATATATGAACATATATGTAATATCAGTATCTTATTTTTAAATATTAAATATGTTTTATGTGTACATCAGTATCATCCAGTGTATCCTGAAGATTTGTCCGACCGACTTCCCCAGATTTTTTTTCTTCTCAGCTGCCGGACCGACTTCCCCAGATCGCGGCGGCAGTCCTCCGAGATGTCAGCACCTTGCGCTGCCATGGGGCTTCGATGGGGAAAATCCATGTTTTTTTGTTGGATGTTTTTTTTTAATTAACAATAATAATAATGATAATAATACTAATATAATATATACAGTATATATAATATTATATATATATATATATTAATTCTATCCCAAACTCCATGTTGGTCAACCACTTTTATAACATATCACTTGGTTTGTTTGAAGAAATTTCAGGTGGTATCTTTGTCCACGGCCTATACCAGCCCAAAAAGACTTCATCTTCGAAAGAGAGATCACAGGTCAACATCTCAACATGTCGAAATAGGGTTGAGCATAAATGCTTGAAACCACCAATGAAACCTTTTGTGAAACCAGTCAGCAACACATCTCCATGGCTCCATATGGCTCCCACAATCTTCGATAGTCTTCGGCTCCCAAGATCTTCCAGATCCGTCTGATTGGTGTCGTTGGGGATCGCGATCGCATTTCATCCCATTTCTCTGGTTGAACAAGTTGAACATCAACATTTTGGACCCACCAACCATCGTTGGCCGTCTGAGTCTTCCCACGATGTTGGCCCAAGCAATGAACCTGTGATCTGGCCTGAGCCGCAGGGGACACCTCCAAGTCCTCCAAGTGAAAAGGCAACTTTAATAGGGAACATGCTGATGAACTAGTGGATTGCAGGATTGAACCAACCATTTTTTATTTACGGGGAAACATCCTTTCACCTAGAAATCCAAGAAGAATGCTCAATATAAAACCAACCATTTTAAGGGAATGTACTTTTCTTGGGGCAGTTAAATCAACCACAACATTTTAAAGTACAAATTTCAGACAAACCGAACCTCATGTTACATGTTGATTAACCAGCAAATAACTTACCCCAAAAATAGAAACACATAGGGCACATCCTAATTATGATTAAGCATGGACAACATGTGAAGGATTGCAAGCGAGCTGTTAACAAATTGAAAGTAAGCCACACGTATCGTCATCCTGCCCCGAAGGCACGGTATCAGGTATATTCCTCCAGGGCTAGACGAACACTCAACATAAACCCTGTTAACCAACCATAACCATGTTTAATGCAGCTAATGTTAATGCAAGATGGCTCTGGCCAGAAAACCTCCAACATCAAACATTTGCTTCGTTTCTGACTGACGAACACATCCCGAAGTCAATCAGAATCCACATCACATGTCTTCGCATGAACATATCAAAACAATAGAGCTGGGTGTTTCTTAAAGCGAAATAATACCCCAAGATCAACCCCGCAAATAATGATTATATTGATTTATATTTAACTTATTTAACACAAAAAACACAACTGTTCTGTAGCCAAGACATTTCAGGAGCGCCAACACCGAGCTGCTGTGGAACAATGCGCCACGGCGTCCTGGTTCGCCGCCAGATTTCAATGGGGAACACATGGGGAAAACTCTGAGAAAATGATGAGAAAAAGTGGTGGAAATATGAAAAAATCATGGGGAACAATGTTTTTTTTAATCATAAAAACACCCCTGGAATCCCAGGGCATTTCCAGTTTCAACCAGTTTCAAAGAGTTTTGTGCCAAACAAACGACTTCCTTTTTCCGGGGGATGCCGCAACGGCAGCGCGCCTTCTGACACGAATCTGGGGCTGCGCTGGCATGCCGCGTCTTGTGCAGTTGTGGTGCTACCACTTCCTGCAAGGACCACAACAGGAAGGAGAAACGGTTAGATCAGTTGATCTGCTACTAATCTATAGGATCGAATTTTGATAAAATCCATCTTTTCTTTTGGGGTCACTAAAAAGAACATGAATATCCCCTGATGCCATCCGTATACCAATTTGGACAATTTTAGACAGATGAATTTACCACCTAAAGAGTAGAAATCTTCCCAGCCAGTCAGTCGTTGACTGAGCTCCTGGACCATGTTGTTCATTGAGCTCCTAGGTCCGGAATTGAGCTGATGTGGCATGCTTTGGGGTCAAGATGATCTAGGTACCCAGGCAGTTTGGACCCGCTTCAATGGTTGCTGTTTCTTTTTGAGGGCATCCTACATGTTGATGGGCTGCAAGACACCGATGGTCTGGAAATCTGGCCTCTTTCTGCCGTGTTCTTTAGAACCACCACTTTGCAAACCCATCACGTCTCCAAATATTGATGAAGCCAACAGTGCAAGATGTTCAACACGAGAATGGCCAGCTCACAGTTGCAGCCCAGCCCGGTCGGCCGCCTCTTAAGCAGTTGGAGATTAACCCCCCCCACGGCCTATACGGCATCAAACAGTGATTCCAAGGACCCGACAACATATCCATGACAAGCGGATCCGGCTCTCGAATGGGCTGCGCACTACCTTGGGTCTGAAACATGACCAGAATCTGTGATTTTCGAGTTCTCAAATTGTGGCCCTAAATCTTCATACTTGTAAATCTCCACAATGCAGATCGAAACTCCTTGTTGTGTCTCCTTCAATCAAGCGATATCATAGATGGCTCATAGATGGACCACAAATGGATCATAGATTTCACCCATGTTCCAGCTATTTCCTCTATACCAACAACATTCAACCATACTTTTTGGCAGAGTTAAGCACCATGTCTGCTTGATCTATTTGGGGATTTTAATTTCAGGACCCAACCATATAGATTGCCTCCACATCAGATCCGTCAGCGATCCAACCGGCTGTGCACTGCAGCTGTTTTCGTAGCCACTTTTGCACACACAATCCTCGACATCTCGAATACTCCAGGTGGTACCAATGCATTCTCTGGACACTGAAGCGTTGGATGCCCTCACAGCCATGTCAAGTTCTTGATCAGGCCAGAAGACTTCCAAAATGGCATCTGATGCGATGTCTTTAACTCTCGGGAGGATGCATCAGCCTCTTGCACAGTCATGTGAGTGTGACAGTCAATATCTGTTCAGTTGACAAGCATCTGGTCGATGGCTTGGCGCTGTCCAAAAGCTCTACCTTTGGTATGGCACTCATGCCCAACATAGCACGTAAGCTGATGCCACCGTCCACTAAGGGTCTCGGAGGCACCGTTGGCAACGATGGAAATGGCACCTCAAATGTGCTGGACAGGGCAGAGGCCAACCTCTCTTCTGCAACGCTTGAATTGTTGGAAGACGCTTTTGAAGAAAATGTGGTGGTGTTCTCTCGGCACGGCCTGCACTGTTGATTTGCACTTGAACTTTTCTAAGAACCCCGTATGCATTCCTCGCCCTCGCCATCAACAAAGCCATATCCGGGCATGCACACGCAATGCTTGAAACTGAACTCCACTGCCGGGTAGTCTCTCCCACTCCACAAGGGATGGACACCCCATGACACCCTCGCTCTGCTTCATCTTCACCCAGAAATGACGCAACATCAACTTGGCGTCCAATTCCATAGTAACTTGCTTTCACGATAAGCTTGGGACTGGATCCTGGTATCCTCCACCACCAGCTTTTCGCCGACCAGATCTGCTCCAAAGATTGCGATGATGCACCTCTGCTAGGAATGCAGGTCGTAGCTTCTGAACTTTGCGGTCGTAACCTTTGCTTGAGAGGAAACCGAGAATATCATGTATCATATTTATCATACATTCCACATTGTACTCTATAAAAATATATATATATATATGTATATAAATATATATACATACATACATCTACTAGATCTATATATTAGCTATAGATTCCCCAAATATCCCCAAAGGGTAGATTTCCCGTCGTGAAAAATCACAAAAACCGAAACCATTCACTTAAACCGAAGCAACTCAACAAACCATTCACTTCGCATTCGACATCCGTGGTCTGTGTATAGACTCCTGCTGCAATACCACGCTGCATCCAGTCACCGAGGATCTGGATGGAGTTGGCGTATTTGGCTTCGAGTTCCGAAGTGTCCTATATGGGGAACCCATGGGAACCCCCCGGATCCCCTGTGATCTATTGATTTTGGGGTTTACACGAATCCATATGGGGGGGTAGTTGATATGGGATATATGGGGAAGGGACTACATCCAAAACTAATACAGAAGTAACATATCTTTAAAATGCCAAACTGTTCGGGGGGACTTATGTGGTCAGGGTTTGCGATTTTGAGCTTCGATGTTGTCTGTGTCACTCATAGACCCCTAGCTTTCAATTCAACACCTTTCAAAATCAAACGTTCAAATCGCTGTGGTCCTTCAAAACGTCGTAGCCCCAATTCTTTCGAGATGTTTGCCACAAGTGTTCCTCAGGAAGTACCAAACCATGTCCACCAAACTCACCCACTACCTTGATGAAGGGCTGAAACCTTTCGTCCATCGGAAAGGTGGCTTCGGGATAGTTGTGATGATCAACGATATCGCCCACTTCGAAAAAGTTTCCGCCGCTAGCAATATTCAGCAGCCTTGAGGGGTCATAAGCCTGCAGCCATTTGGCAATTTCCAGCGTGTCATGCTGCCCCCAGGCTTCATTGAAGGGCACCCAAACTACAACAGCTGGGCTGTTGTGGAGGGTATCCACCATCTCTTTCAGCTCCATCAGAAACTGCTTCCTGGCCCAGTCTGGCCATGCGGCATCTTGCCCTCCGGGCTGCAGGCGAGTCCAAGGTGGAACCTTGAAACAATCACCCTCCTTCTCAGTCGCAGATGCTTGGTCCTGCCACACCATGATGCCAAGCACATCGCAGTGGTAGTAGTACCTGCAGATGCTGAGCCGTCTGGGCAAATATGCTTTGAACATGTTTGAGCACATCTGAGAAACAACAGGTCTCCACATCCCTGCAGGCATGAACCTAAAACATCCTAAAACCATCCTAAAACCCTTCAAAATCTTCAAATCTCAGCTGTTCAGTGGACAAAAAATCTATTCACACAGCTCGTGCCTGCGTGGTTCAAGCTTCACATGTTTTCGGATCATGTTGAAGCCTGCTTCCTTCAAGAACTCGATCTCCGATCTCATGGCCTCATCCGAAGGGGCCGTTAAGAGCCCATCCGGCCACCAGCCTTGATCCAAGGGGCCCAAGTGGAAGCATATCTCACCTGGTTGAGCCACACATTGGATTTTTATAAAAATAATCCTAATTTTATTGTACCAGCTAAGTTATTTAGGGAGTCTATTAATTTTGTTGAAAGGGGATTGCAGGATAGATTACCCTCCAGTAATCAAACATGGCTAGCTGGTAAATCCCCTATAAAATCGATGATTTATTGGGGAAGTCATTCGGATAAATGCTAGATTTTCCATTGCCATGTTTGATTACCAACGGGTATATAAGATTATGAATCATTGGGCGCCGATCATTTCACCATTCATCCTTAGGCATGGAATTACATCGAATTAGATGGAACTGATTGAGGCCCAATGACTTTCCATTTCTTTTTGGGGTGGAACTTGATCTCATTCAAAAAAGGATCAAACAAACTAGCAGCCAGTGGCCATTCAAGGTCATCCTCCAGTGCCCCTCCTCATCCTGCTGCTTGCCCACGCTTCGTATCCCCACATAGGACTGCACGGAATCCACTGCCCCGAGCCGCGCATCAAGCAGCTGAAGCTGCAAGTCGTAGAGGTGAGGACTTTCCGGGGACCACAACTTGGCACCTGGCATTAGCTGAGTGGTGTGGATGGATCAACACCTTCAGATTTTAGGATGGATACACATCACAAATCATAACATTTACCAGCTATGTTTTGGTATCAGAAGGGTACCTGGGCTTTGATCTGCAGCCATTGTATTTTCCAAGATTTGAGTTTTCCGTCATCCCGGAGTAGATCGAATATCCTCCTATGCCCAATATCTAATCATGTGTTCCTATTCGATATCTAAAATATCTAAGCCAGACTGGCTTTTCCACTTACATACCTTGCTGTATTGCTATATCCCCCATGAAGCCACTCAGTCTGATCACTTTGTTTCCCACCCGACATTGCCTGGCAGTTCCAATTTCAAAACGTCGTTGCTATTCGCTTCCATCTCCAAGACCTCGGGGATAGGCCCCTCGGAGGCTTGATGAAAATTGACTCAGGCAACGAAGATGCAAATTCAAAGATGATAAACCTATATATACACATGAGAGCTTAACAAAAAAACAAATAATTATATACTAGAATCTCCAAACAAAACCAACAATCATGTTTCCCACCAAACTTCACGCCACAAATCTGGATGATTTAACTCAAATCCGAAAACGCGCAACCTATTTTCAGCCACCGAGCCACCTTGTTCTCCTTCTCCATCAGCACCACGCGCAGTTTCAAGTCTGAAGCCTCTGGCACCACGGAAATCTGAAGCTGAAAACAGGGAGGTTCCAAGCGCTCTGTGTGGAGTCTCAGATCAGAGATGTAGGTGGTTGGAACCTCGGGACAAGAGTGAGGTGCTAGCAACTATCAAACACAAGGAAAATCATCGCCAAAGCAAAAGTCCCAACAAAAACTACCAAGAAAAGGCAGGATCGCCTAAATCCTGGTGGATAAAGGATAATATAAAGGACATAAACATATATAAAGTCAATTAAAATCATCTCCAGGTCCTCTGAGAAGCCGTTTCAAGCCAAACAGTTTGCCAGATCCCAGAGACGCGGGTGTACCAAATGCCATGGGGCGATTTCGACTGCTTGCCACGCGCCTGGAAGTTTCCAGTAGCATCTATCACACGCACCACCAAATGGTTCAGATCCTCCACGGTTTCGGTAGATTTTTCTTCTATCACCTTTTTTGGGACCTTCTAACCCCAACCCACGAAGCGGACAGTCCACCATTTTTCATCTGCATTTCCACTTCCAGGTTATCCGGTTTGTCCAAAACTGGGGTACCTCCAAGTTAAGCCGTGGCAGCCGTGGGACAGGCATCTCGTGGCTATTTCAGGATAAAAAACACCTCCCACGATCATCGATCGTCCTCCGTAACAGCCTCGGTGATGTCAAACTCGAAGGGGGTGAATCCACCCTGATGCGATCCAACGAATGTGCCATTCACCCAGACCCTTGCGCTGTGATCCACAGCTTCGAAGTGTAGCAGGAGCCTGGGATGGTTGATGCTGAACCAACCCACCAGGGGAAAAGATGTGAAAAGTACCTAACAGTTTCTTGCTTTGTATGCTGGATAGGACATAAACATTGAACAACACATGAAAAACAACATCAAACTCTTCTGAAATCACATTTTCTAGCACCATGCCTGGAAGTTTCGAGTTTCTCCACCTCAAAGCTTCTATGATACCACAGTTCCTCCTCCGGATCCAATTTTCTCTGAACTCCCCCAAGCTTGGATTCCAAGCAGAACGGCACCAGAATCGCCTGATCCGACTCTTGGACTTCCAACATCTCCTTTGGGTTGGGATCCGTTCCCTCCTTAGCGATCCGACATCGCCACAGGCCGTTCAATGTCTTCCAGGAGTTTCTGCGGAGCTGGGGCCGGGGATACTCGGACCACGGTGGATCTGGGAGATCTGACAGCTGAGCACCCCAAGTTGTCGTCAGGTGCTTCTCTGATTTAGAATTTGCCATTTTTTGGGGGCACGAAAATCGGAACAACTGAAGGGCTGAGACAGCTTGAGCCACTTTGAACTAGGCCGAACCCTTCAGTGCTGTCAATTCCTGCAGCCGCGACGACAACAGTTGCTGCAGGATAAAAACACACACTACCATGGTCCCCGGGCTCTCATCAGATCATCAAACAATATCCATCAATATCATCAAGTCATTTAATATTCATTTATACATTCATTTATAATCATTTATGTTCATACCTCAAACACATTCTTCGAGCATCTATAACTTGGATTTGCTTCAGGGCCACCCAAAAAATGGAAAAATCATCTCCTATGGATTCCCCTGAATTTTAGATTTCCCATTGGGAAAGTATAAACAATCACCCTGTAAACAAACCCAGCATAACTGTACTTTCTTTGCCCGTAGCACCAAGACCCTAAGAACTCTTTGGGTCAACACAAGAGCCTGAGGCATTTCCGAAAAAAATAAGAAAACCCGTGTTTTAGATTGAAGACCTCGGGTATTGATTTTTCGACTCATAACCCAGACCAACTCCTACTTTCAGGATGGGGTAAAATACACCGGGTTTTGTCAGGAAAACCTTTTCACACCGTCGGATTTCTGCGGGTTTTCGTTCTCAATTCACATCCTGCAGCCCAGGTGTCCCGAACCATCCATCAGATCAAACTGCAACGGCCCAGGAAAGAGCTGTCGAATGGATTGCAGATGCTGCAGCTCAGGTTCCCTCCCTCAGGATTGTCACTGGGTGATCCCCTCAAGTGATTCAGAAACTGATGATCAATCATATCAATCATCATCTTTCTTGTGCTCCCAGATTTTTGAGGCACAAGTTCAAGGTCCCTTCCAGTCTTCCTTGACCCATGGCCGCCGTTTGCACATAAGAAACTTGTGCCACGTGGGAACTGATCTTGGAACAACCAATAGGATATATCATACTATATACCCTCTGGTATTTTAACGTAGCTATTGAAAATGGCCATTAATAGTGGATTTTCCCATAAAAAATGGTGATTTTCAATAGCTATGTTAAATTACCAGAGGGTAGATATATTAGATAAAGTATGATAAGGTAATAAACTGGCCAGCGGCCAACACGAAATTTATAATAACCTGCTCTTCCATTCCAGATGGGGCTGCTTGCGACTTCCTTGGTTGTTCAACTTGGAGACCTTCAAATTAGGTTGATGAAGATATCTTGTGAAACTGAGGTTGAACATTTGAACAAACAATGCAGAACAAAACAAAACCATGGGCCGGAAAGCTGTACTACACCCCATCACGTCAACATTCCCCACAGCTCCTCTGGTGGGATAGCGGCATCCTGTGTGTCCAGCCCCGCCCTGCCTCTGAAAAAATGGTTTTTGTACCATGGCGAAGAGAAAGAATTCATGGCACGTACCAAAAGTGAAACATAGGAATATGATGGAATATGATGGAGCACATATGGGAACTTATGGGAACATGTATAATATTGGAAACTGATGCAACACAATTTTCCCGACCATGAGATGGAATCAGGAACCAATAAGCGCTCCTCGTTCACAAACTCAACAGTGTAGCCTGGGTTACCCACCTAAGTTTGGCAGGTCTATACTAATTACTCCTCCACGACCGCCCCTCAGCTATACCGTGTGATGCCTGCCTCCTCTTCCTTTTTTTGTTGGGTTCATATTAGGTTTCATCAGTTTCATCCCCCTTTCGTTTGCAAATCTCCGCATCTTTCAAGCGATACAAGTCTGATACTATCAGCAGCATTGGGCCCCGCACCATTTTCTGCAGTTGCTGGTCTAACTCTGCCTCTCGACCTTCAGAATGCTGGAAGCAACTGGCGATATACTTCCATGATGCTACACCAGGCATAGCCAACACATCTTTCTATACCCCATCTTTCCCATTTTAATTTTCAGGTTTGACTTCATCACCATTTACTGTCTATACTCAGTATACTCTTGTAAAATCTCTATGACACAGTCAAATCAGTGCCCACCGAACAATTCCTTTGCCTTATATGACTTCTCCCGTCTACCCTTCTGTTCAACGAACAGGGCGGTTTCTTGCATTTCCTCCGCAAGCAATTTTTGGGGCAATATCCCAACAATTTCATCATTTTTTCGCTCCGTTGTGAAATCATCATGGTTCCTGGCAGACATGCCAAACCTGGATATATTCTGCCAAAAATACCATCTATTCACCTGGGGTTATCCCTATTTTGGCAAGGAAAATATAGGTAGAGTATCAATTTTTCTAGTGAGCCCCAACAATATAGAAACGTCTCATCTAAGACAATGTTATCACTGTTCATGTATCCTTGTAAAGCACAGTATTTTCGTTAGAATTTCTTGGATTTGCTGATAGAAGGAAGCCATATAGATTCCCCAAGTAGTAGATTTCCCAGGTACAGTAAGTAGTAGATTCCCCAAATTCTTCAGCAAATCCGGGCCCCACCAGACCTCGAGGAGGAGACCCTGGCACCATTTCGATCACCTGGGCCTGTGGAGCCAAGGATTTTCGGATTTTTGGAGGCTAAGAAGGGTGATGTTGAAGATTATTTGAAGAAAACATATGAAAACATAAGAAAACTCTAGAACCTTTGGGCAACATGTCATTTCGAAAAAGGATTTTCAGAGTCAAGGATGGCTTTTAACCAACAAAAAATGGGAGAATTTGAGCAGACTCGTGATAGATGTGAACAAACAGAAATGGGATTTGACATACTTCGATCAACAAGAAATGAACTTCAAAGTATATCAGACCACACAGAAAAAGGATTGGCCAGTCAAAACCGTTAGAATCAAAGTGTTGTTGAGTACAGGGTTTATCATTCAATGATCCTAAAATTGTCAATCAAACAGAGATGGGTCCAGCCAGTGTTTACTCTCATACGTGGATGCCTGATGTTCTGAGGACCA
Organism: Cladocopium goreaui; assembly: GCA_947184155.2. NCBI lineage: Eukaryota > Dinophyceae > Suessiales > Symbiodiniaceae > Cladocopium > Cladocopium goreaui. The sequence continues at coordinate 18,182 of CAMXCT020006714.1, read as the reverse complement.
GTGAATCTCTGGGTCCAACCGGAATGCAACACTTCGATGCGATGAACCTTGATCATTACTTTGCTTGTCATTTCGGACATCGAAATATGTCAGTATGTTTGACCGGCACCCTAAACGACTCAGAAAACATGACCACAAATCCGGACAGTTATTGAACGATAAATTCCAAACGCTGCTTGCGGCATCGAAATGACACTTACCCTTCACCACCATCCCATCTGCTGGTCCATCATGATGTCCGCATCAAAATGGTCTGTTTGTTTGTGGGATAAATAGCTCATGTTCAAACCCACAATTATCGTCATATATTGTTGATGATTTATCCTGTGATATTCTCTTCATAAGTTCCAAAAGGTTTCTTTGTCTATCCCGTCATATTCCCTTCGCTTATGTATATGTATATATACACACCCTATGAATTCAAGTACTTTGTTAGAAAGTGTTTGGGGTATGAGTTAAGGGGTTAAGTACCTTCTCATAGGTCTTTGGATCCATAGGCTTATATGTTATATATCTATATATTATACATATACCACCATAGCCCCATGATATCCCCATGATATCCCCATGATATCCCCATAAATTGCTGTTGCCACCAGTTCTTTTGGGCATTCCGCCTGGTTTGCGCCCTGCAACTGATCAAAGAACGCCTGGTTTGCCCCGGTGAGAGTTCCATCCAGCACCGATTTGGAAACAACGACAAAGCCATGGAAGACAAATAAGGAACAGCTATGGGTCATGAGTGTATACACATATCATCACATATCTATATTGTATTTGAGTTTATTGCTTACTGTGTAATTATTTCTAATTAGCATCTTTTCCAATTCAAACAACAATCAAAGCCAACATGTGATAGCCTAATTGAGGACCGGTAAACTATCCTGGTTGACTATCCTTCAAGAACAACAACATATATATATATATTATATGTATATATATATATATATAACATATTATAATATACATATTCGTTTATACTTAGTTGGTGAATGGTGTCTTTTGATTGCAACCGTGGTTAGAAATTTCAAAAGTATTGGCCCCATCATTCCAATTTTTTCCCTTATAGTCTGAACTGTAATAGTTTTTCGGCCCCAAACCTGGTATGCAATGATGATGAAACCACATAATATATAGGCATGTTTATTTAACTAGTTTTCATTTGACCAAGCCATTCCTAAATTGAGGATGGAGTGGAATAGTGGAATGGTTTGAAGGACTGCCACTTTTGTGGGGGCCTGGGGGCTGGTTGCCCACTCCATCCTCCATGGCTTTGAACAATGGGAGTGCCACACTGGGGCATCTGGGCTAGACATATAGACATCGATTATCCATATTGTAATAATATATATATATACACACACACCTAATGTATTATAATGTGAACATATGTCTCATACATATATAACAAAAGACATACTTTCCATGTACACAATCTATTATCCATTGGTGTGCTTATCTTTACACACCCTGTATCAATCAAAGCGAAACCATTCGTTTTCGCCTTGTTAAAGGCTGATGCAAAATCATCACCGCCACCCGAGAAGGCTCCCTGGACACCTGGGCGAGGAAGCTTATGAGAGGTGCCCAGAGGAGCGGTTGATTTCAGGGGAACGAGGAATATTTTGAACTAGAGGAATTGAGGAATTCATGAAATAACTAACACATTTTGTCCTCAATAAAATAGAGGAGTTCATCACTATTTGAGGAGAGCTTTACTTTGCTACCGCGGGTTTGCGATGTTCTACAACGGGTGTTCGCAACAGAAATATGGAGACACCCTTTGAACTTCAGAGGCTGACCATCTGACCATGTTTCAGAAGGTGGTCTGCAATTACCCCGTGACCAATGGCCCCACTTATGGGGAGGGCTATGATGAACCATCTCTGCAATTCATGCCGCTGGGGTTGGGTCCGGTTGGGTGCCTTCGATCAGATCTGGATCCAGCCGCAAAATGCCGCAAAGAAGCACAAACGACCCCGCATTCGTAACAACGCCGCCACGATTGACTTTGTAGCTATAGCAACCACCCCCTGAGCACATCTCAGCACTACAAATTCCCAAGCTCGGACTCCCCCAAGTAATGACAATGTGCCAGTGGCAGCAAATTCACTGCCAGAGCCCTGAACTCACTGCACATTTCTCCAGCTGATCTTGAAGTCTGGAGCTGTCACTTGCGTGTGTGGACTTGGTGCCTTTTCTGCCATTTTGGCAATCCGACTTTGGGGATGTTTCTAGAATTTATCCCCGCAGATGGCAAAAAAGGAAAACGTATTAGAACGGCTTAGAACATACCCCGCGGGAAATTAACATAGATCCGAAAAACCTATGTTTCCGGTCGGAAAATGATCTACAAATCATGGGTTTTCGTAGGTTTTCCATGGTTTTCCACAGTGTCACAGTGACACCCACCATCCATTTCCTGAGCCAGCCACACAACGCCAGACATTGAAAGCCTCGCATCACGCAGCGCCTGGCCCAAGCGGTGTCGCTACGCGCCGCGGGGCAGGGGTCAACTCCTAGCAGTTGCATGGGGCCAAGAATAATCCAACAAAACCACAATGACACCATATTAAACCAATGATTTCTTGCTGATGAGCCCGGGTTGACATTGTGGGCCATGGGTCAGAAATCAACAAGTTCTTTGAACGGCAAAATGTGCGGGTGTAAGCAATCAAGATGGGGATGTAGAACTAGCAGTATTGGTCTGAAGATATTGGGAATTTATCAGGTGATCCCTGGGAATATGAGGCAAGTACGTTAACAAAATAGATCATCTTAGATCAACACGAGGAAGCAGGGATTGAATCTTCTTGTTGATGCAACTCAACAGGGACCAGCCTCACTTGCGCCCATAGAAACGACTTACTTGCGCCCAGATTGATCTAAACATACCTTGATGATCCTTTATGTAGAACAACAACCATTTAGGGTCTACTTTAGGGAACATGGGGAGACTTGGGGGCCGGGATTAGGGAGGGACATGGGGGCATGCTGGGGCGAAAGGAGCTACTCGGGCACAAGCGAGACAAATCCACGGGCACAAGCGAGGCCGTTTACACTCAACATATCTATGGCTCCCAGTGCCTGCTCCCTCAGGCTGGATGAAAAAATGCACTGCTACTGCCAGGTGTGGTCATATACGTCTGGTCGAACAATCCGTTGTGTATTGTTATGTTCTGAGAGATATAAAACATCAATGAATAATGCATCAGACCAAGTTGCAGATTTGCCAAGTGTGTTCATCCACTGCTGCTGCCAAACCATGCTTCATCACAAACCTCTGGTCTACTCACTTATCGTCCCCTTGAAATGGTACGTAATCAGGCAATTAAATCAAATAGCCGTGGGAACTTCTTTGGCTCAATGGCTCAAAGCCGATAGCTCATGACCCGCAGTGAAGCAAAGAAGACAGCAAGTGAACAGTGTTCAAAATCCGACATGTCCTTCCAAGAAATACTGGTTCGTGAATAGATGTGAATAGGGATTCAGCTCAAGGATGATCATCACCTATAAACCAGGAACCACAGGGGTTCTGAACACTGGTCAAGCAACATCCAAGCTTCCACACTATCTGCGATATGTGAAAACACACCAGCGGTCCTATCTGATTGGACTGTTTGTTAATACCAGGATCCTCAAGCAAACATGGCTAGCAATCCTCAATTTCCTGTGGGAATTTCAATGGGATTTTTTTTTATTGCCATCTAAAAATGGACAATTGACCATTCCATACCATTCCTGATGGATTGATCAGCCGATCAGCCAAGTCATTTTTGCCCTGGAAGTTCATCATGTCCCCAAGTCTTGGTGCAACAATTTTACACGTGAACGATTCACATTCAAAGCACAGAATACACCTAAAAAAACATATTCAACAATCACCCAATTTTGAACGCAACACCTGGATTCTTTAAGTCTATTTCACATCTATTCAAATTCAGCCATTATGTCAGTAACATCACCAATATTCCATCGCAACGCTTTTTGCAGTCATTTCTTCGCAGGACGCTGAAGAACCGATGTGGCCGGCCGCTTGCGCGCAACAGGCGCAGCCCGTGCAGCGCCCTTTTCTTTGACCTGTGGGGCCGTGGCGCCAGCTGCGAGGAACTGTGTGGATTACATATAGGTTCTACCTGTCTATCTACTTATCTATCTACCTACCTACCTACCTACCTATCTATCTATCTATCTATCTCGGGGTATAGGAATACATGCTTTTATTTTTATTTCTATTTCTTAAATAAATGTAATGCATGCCTCAAACTTGCATCGCTTTGCCACATCCGAGCCCACCCCAGCCTGGATCTCGATGGCACCGGGCCCAGGGGCCTCAGCGCCACGGAAAATGGTCATTTTTTTAGAATTTGCGAAATGATTTTAAAGAAATCTTAAGTGTATTCAATATGATTTCATAATTCTATGGATATTCTATGATATTCTATGATACTTGATTGAACATGATTTAAGCATATTTTATTCCCTTACTCCCATATATGTCCATCACGCCAGTGTTGCTGGACAAAACGGAGTCGCCTCAAAGATATGATGATGTGAAGCCTAACCTGTGAACCAAGAGACATTGATGGCAAATCACAAGGGGCCCAAAGACTCTACACGTCACCCTTGGAAAGGATAATCTCTCACCATCTGCCCTGCTGTCTATCGTAACCTTTTGGACATTCACCAACATCCAGCACCCAATCTTCGAGTCCTACTTGTATAATCTAATAATATCTAATATACACAGATATACACAGTAAATAAAAAGTAAAACTCCAGCAGGGACTCCTGAATTTCTGATGCGTAAAGATCATAGAGTATCCAGCCAAGGTTTTTCCCCTAAGACTCCAACAGTCACGAAGAACTCGCAGGTCGAGGCTCTGTCCGGAAATTCCTCGGAGGTCAAATCACATGCGACAGCTTTGGAGATCACAGACATACACTTAGCGCTATCATGGATTGCTTCAATTTTCAGGCAATTAAATCAGGATTTTGTCACATCAACCAACCAAATGCTTCCTGAATGTCCAACCTCCGCGGCTTCATGGAATCTCTTCATTTTTCATTCTGAAATGAACAACCACTGAACAGAAGTATGGGAACTTCTCAACTTCTCAACTAATCCTGTGTGAATCCTCTATCTCCATCTAAGTCTTCATCTCAGTTCATGTTTTTTTCAGCATCTTTTCCGGACATCTCCATTTTTCGACAAATTCCAATATGGGGATGGGGCAAAAATGGTCAAAAGGTACCAAACTTTTGGGGGCACCAACATTGATGACATCATCAATATCCATTCACCAGCAAAAAATTAGCTTAGCCTATCGAGGTGTTGGCCCACCATCCATTTTGGTCATCCCTATCTCAATGGATTGGTTTGTTGGGGAAAATCTACAGGAAACCATATAGATTTTCCCATGAAATATAGGGCTTTCCTGTAAATTTTCCCTTAAACCAATCCATTGATTTTCAGGATTTTCATAGATTTTCATAGATTTGCCCATCATCCCATCCGTTTTCCCCGTTTTCCCCGTCTTCCCCTCCTTCACGTAGGCCGTGCGCCAGACGCTGCGGAAGGCCTGCGCCTGCGGCCGCGGCACCAGGGCGTAGCAGCTGCCGCCGAAGCCGGCGCCAAAGGCGCTGGAGCAGACCGCACCCAGGCAACGGGCCTGGAAAACCCCTGCGGTGTAGTGTAGATGTGCACCGGCACACAGGAATATTAACAGGGATATATGGGATATATTTTGGAATACTCTATCTGATCATGGGAATATAAGTCGCCAACAATATTAAATATAATTGTATATAATTATTATAATTATACATATATATTTTATAATTATATATGTATATATATATATATTAAATATATATATGATATTTGGGATTGGACATCCTCAACTATGATATTTTCATCAGCAAACATGCTACATGTATCTCACCCATAGGGTTGAGCCAGCAAAAGTTGTGATGATGACAGGTTGGAGGTTGAGCAGCCATCCCAGAAAGAATATCAGTCAATGTTCCTGGTTGGAGAATCAGTTCACTTTTTTTGAGGGAGCACAAAATCTCAAATTTATTTCTCACTGTACAAGTAACACCAGAATATGTTTCAAAGAACTTGATCCATATATATATATATATAAATAATGAAGTGACTTTTATGATCTTTTATGTACGCTCTAGTAAATTAACATAGCCATTGAACTTATTGAACATGGCCATTTCTGGTTGATTTACCTATTAAACATGATGATGTTCCAGTTCGCAAACTGTTATTTTACAGCCGAGGGCAACTGAGGGCAACATCTTTTTTAGTTCCGATCCAATGAAATCTCGGCTGATCGAGCCTCGGCAGGAAGCCATCTTGTCTCCGGCACCAAATTCCTGGCGAGACCAACAGAGCAGCAGTTGGTGTCTGAGCACAGAATCAGTGCGCACATCCCAGGAATCAGCTAGGAATCAGCCAGGAATTCGGAATCTTTAAGCTGTTTCAAGGTCCAAAATCAAAGCCAGCAGAGAATCTTTGGTTTGAAATGTTTTAAACCATGGTAAACCCAATAACCCCAATGCCATAGTGCCATGAACCATCATTAACCAACTGTGACTGGGGGTTATGATAAACATAATCCCAAATATAGAGTACTATAGGGGGTATACCCCATGCCCTAAACCTCGATTCTGGATGATAAAAACGATGATAAAAACTTTTTTTTGGTGTACCACAGCATTTTTCAGTACCTTTTTATACCTTTTTCAAGCCCATGTCAGCCTTGGCCTCAAACATGACAGCTGAACTGCAAACCAATGTCCCCTTCTTGCTGCGACAGATCGACCTGGATGATTTCGTGACGCGCAACTCCATGCAGCCATCTACTTCTTAACTAAGAATGATCAACCGGTCATAGAGACAGGCAATAATATGACTAAACATCAGAATAGTTCTTATTACCAAACTACAATAATTAATTACTTATTGTCTTACTATTTCATTAACTAAGAACATTGATACGTCTCTAAATCATCGAAATATAGATCTAACTACTTTTTACTTTTTACATCTTTTTACCATCTAATTAGATATCATCAGATCAAACATTTTTACAATATGTTTAACCATCTAATAGATCTAAAACACTCGTGAACCCAATCAGCCCATGCGCACCAGTTCACCCAGCCGCAGCGAATCATCCTTCGCCAAGGCCTTCCAGTTGGGACTTCCGGGTGGGGTGTCCCATGGGGAGTTCATGCCAGAAATGCGGGTATTTTAAGATGTTTTAACTCTTAAAACATGTGAAAAAACTCCCATGGGATTTCGGGATTTCGAAAATGAAAAAAAATGTGCTTTAAAACAAATGGGATGTCATTTAAAAAAAACTACGAAAATGATGAAAGCAACCCACATTGGGTACTGTCTAACAGTCGGATATTTTTTTTTGGGGGGTATATTTCAATCCGTGATGCCCTCCAATGTTTCACCGGGGAGTGCAAGCAACTATGGCATCGAGATCGAGGGGCATCGAAGAAATGATCAGCTCTATGGGACCTTAGATCGGTTGATCGGTAGATCAAAATCTTTCACAAATAACTTGGACTTGAACCTAATTATATCAACTATACCCTCTGGTAAACTAACATAGCTATGGAAAATCACCATTTTTAATGGGAAAACTCACTATTAATGGCCATTTTCACTAGCTACGTTAAATTACCAGAGGGTATCCCTTTCATAAACTAATTGGGCATATTGTCCTTCTGCTTAAAGCATGGCTATGGGTCACATGGAGAAGCCCATGATGTTCCAAGAGGGTCCCCCATGTACATCAGTTTACTTCCACTGTCTTCCACCTATATCATTATATCATTATATCTTATATCTATGTAGATGACTTCCCCCACAACAAAAAGGAATTCCCCGTTAGGGCCCCAAAAAATCCCCTATCCATAAAAGAAATGGATTGATTTCTGGGAAAGGCTGAAAACCATGTGATCTCCAGTTCTTTCTGCATATTCCTGTCGCATTTTCCCTTCCAAGTCTGGGACCATCGGATGTCCCAGAGCCAGGCTTTCCCTATGCGCCTCTGCCACTCCGGGTACCACCACCTCATTCTCGCTGTAGAATTGATGAAAGCGTTGTTGGAGCATTGGGTCACCTACACAATTCAGGGCTGGAACTGGAACTCTTCTTTGCATAACATCTTGGGGATTCTTGAATATTTTTTTAACTTTTAGAGTCGAGATTTGACCGATATCTCTTGGAAGGGCCAAAATTCCAGCAGCTGGCCAATAATGGAGACTTCACAATCATCATTTCCTCCTTGCCACAGCAGTTTAGCAGGGCCTGTCCCTCGAAGCACTTCTTCAATAGCTTCACCTCAGACTCCCAACAGCGAATTCCCGTCGCTTCAAACCTCACAAAATTTGAATGGTTAAGCCCCCAATAAACCCAACCGGACATCAATTGTTAAGGCTGATATTTAGTGACACACCAAAATCAATGGGTTAGTATATCCCATAGGATCCATGTATGCTATATATGGTAACATTTACCATCAATATACCCCCAATGTTAGCATATATACCATACATGGATCCTATGGGTATTATATTGTCACTGCACTATATCAGCAGTTTGTCGGTCTATTGCTGTCCCAAACTTGCCACAGACCCAAATAGGTTGGTACCTAGTTGGAGCTTGAGCCGAAGGGCAAGCGGCACCGCAGTATCTCACACAGGCTGCCAGGTCGGTGCAATCTTTGGCACCCGCGGCACTGCCTGCCGCGGCAAGTCTGGCTTAAGTGGGTTATAACTAGGAACACGGCCTTTATCTGGCCGTGGTGTTTTTGTGATCAACGGGGTGTCATGGATGATGTTTGATGTGGTCGTGCCAATAGGATTTTGGTTGATGTGATTTCAAAGGCGAAAAACCCGTGATTCTGGTGCATAAAATCAAAATCTAGCGTTTCGCCTAGGCGAAACTATCATTTTTGATGTTTCTCAGAACTCCCCAACTAATTCGACCTGTATTGTTTTGATGTGAGTTCAAAGACAAGAAACCCCCTTATTCTGGTGCAGGAAATGAAAAAACAAGTATTTCGCCTAGGCGAAAACACATTTTTTTGTAATTCCACATGTTATGTATTGATGAAGTTGGCACAGCCTGCCAGACGACCTTGCAACCGACCTGGATTTCAACATGTTATGTATTGATGAATTTGGCACAACCTGCCAGACGACCTTGCATGACGTATCAGTTCAAAGTACCTGAACACTTACAAGAACGTAGCATGACATATCAGTTCAAAGTACCCGAGCACTTACAGGAGCGTAGCATGACGTATCAGTTCAAAGTACCCGAACACTTACAAGAGCGTAGCATGACGTATCAGTTCAAAGTACCCGAGCACTTACAAGAGCGTAGCATGACGTATCAGTTCAAAGTACCCGAGCACTTGCAAGAACGTAGCATGACGTATCAGTTCAAAGTACCCGAGCACTTACAGGAGCGTAGCATGACGTATCAGTGAAAAGTACCCGAGCACTTACAGGAGCGTAGCATGACGTATCAGTTCAAAGTACTCGAATACTTGCAAGAACGTAGCATGACGTATCAGTTCAAAGTACCCGAGCACTTACAGGAGCGTAGCATGACGTATCAGTGAAAAGTACCCGAGCACTTACAGTTACAGGAGCGTAGCATGACGTATCAGTTCAAAGTACCCGAATACTTGCAAGAACGTAGCATGACGTATCAGTTCAAAGTACCCGAATACTTACAAGAACGTAGCATGACGTATCAGTTCAAAGTACCCGAGCACTTGCAAGAACGTAGCATGACGAATCAGTTCAAAGCACCCGAGCACTTACAGGAGCGTAGCATGACGAATCAGTTCAAAGTACCCGAACACTTTCAAGAACGTAGCATGACGAATCAGTTCAAAGTACCCGAACACTTTCAAGAACGTAGCCTGACGTATCAGTGAAAAGTACCCGAGCACTTACGCGAGCGTATCATGACGTATCAGTTGAAAGCAACCGAAAACTTACCTAGCAAGTTCACATGAACGTTACCACCCCACCCCACCCCACCCCACCCCACCCATGTCTACACGCACATAACGGCACACACAGAGACGAGTCCACTTACCTAGCAAGTTCACATGAACGTTAACACAGGCCCCACCCCACCCCACCCATGTCTTACACGCACACGGCACACACAGAGACGAGTCTACTTACCTAGCAAGTTCACATGAACGTTAACACATGCCCCACCCCACCCCACCCATGTCTACACGCACATAACGGCACACACAGAGACGACGAGTCCACTTACAGAGACTAGCTTACCTAGCAAGTTCACATGAACGTTAACACATGCCCCACCCCACCCCACCCCACCCCACCCATGTCTACACGCACATAACGGCACACACAGAGACGAGTCCACTTACCTCGCAAGTTCACATGAACGTTAACACATGCCCCACCCCACCCCACCCCCAACCTCTGTTCTTTGATTGTGATAGTTTGGTTTTTGAAAATGATAGTTTCATTTTGGGTGAAACAATGCAGTTGTTTTTTACTTTTCAATTTGGGGATGGTTTTCCAACATGTTTCTTTTGATTTTCTCGGGATAAGTTTTCATGCTAAAATTGAAACCTGGAGAGGTGGGGGCAGGTCAGAACAAAGAAACATGCTGTAATTCAAACAACAAGTATCATGATTACTGAACCAAACACACACACATACACACAGTTGTCATGCTTAAATTGAAACCTGAAGGGGTGGGGGCAGGTCAGAACAAAAAAACATGCTGTAATTCAAACAACAAGTATCATGATTATGAACCAAACACAAGCACATACACAGACACACTGCCAATGACCATCAAGTATCATGAACATATAAATATATACATAAATGTATTTATATATCTATATATACTTACTCAATGGTCATGCACATATGATACCAATATAGTGTCACCAAGAGTCATGCACATATGCCACCATCACAAATCATAATATACCATCCAGTGTCCCCCAGTTGTCATCCACTTGTGATACCACCATGCACACATGTCATGAACATAAATATGCTACCATTAATTTGTACCTGCAGGTTTCCTGGACAGGCGATGCCGTTGCAGCAGCCTTCAGCTGGGGATGGTGGGGATAACGTCCCTGAACAAGGGACTAGCCCTGAACAAGGGCATCATAACCCCTAAAATAATGGGCTTCAATTCCAAGACTTGGCATTCCAGGCCTTGGCAATTGAATTAAGACATCAAATTCAATTCCAAGACTTGGCGTTCCAGGCCTTGGCAATTGAATTAACACATCAAATTCAATTCCAAGACTTGGCGTTCCAGGCCTTGGCAATTGAATTAAGACATCAACTTCAATTCCAAGACTTGGCATTCCAGGCCTTGGCAATTGAATTCGTATCCATTCCAAGAAAAGGGTTAAACAAAAATCTGTCCCGTAGCTGGCAAATACATACATACACCTCCCTTTCATTTTCAAAGTTGTGAGAATTCATCAGGAATAATTCCAGTCTAGATTTTTTTCATATTCTTATTTTCACAAATGAGTTGGATGACTATATGCATAGTTCCTTTTTTTGTCTGGTGCGTGGCATTTTTGAGGCTTGGTGTGATCTACAGGTGTTCAATGCATATACATGACTATACTCATACACTTCTAGTGGATTGCATGCTCCAACCATCAGGTTCCCAAATGTGGTTGTAGGAATGGAGCTGCATAGGAACCTAAATACCGACTGATTTGACATTAGGATTTCAAATGGCAGACCTTCAACCAAATTAAACAAAAACACACTGTTTTTGAAGACATGATTAGATATGAATAGTTGTGGCTAGTGTAACGATGGAACAGTTTGAATTTGCTTACTATGGTCTTTGCACCAAAAGGTGTCGAACTTTAGCTGCCCTTGACAGAAAACACATTGTACCAACAGGGCACTGTTACTCTTCTAGATAAACCATACTCTTAGAGGGACATTCCATCATGCCTCCCTTGGGGATTTCCATTCAAGGTTCCAAATGTCCAAGAGGAACAGAATTGCTTGTTTGCTTCTCTTGGGCTTCAATTTCAATATGATGTTGTTATTGATGATGATTATTAAATGTGGAAGCTGAACATGAAATTCAGACTTGGTCATTTTCCAAGTCTGCAAAATCTCTATGGTTCGGTCTCCCAGAAAATGTTTTGGCACAATAGCGAATCTTAAATGCACTTCAAGACTTGGCCTCTCAAGTCTTGCACTGACAAACGTGATCACTGAGACTTTAAGGTTTTTCACGATGTGATGCAAATGAGTTCTTCAAAAGTTCAAGGCTTGAATCCAAGTCCAACCACTCATGTTTGTCTCAATTGGCTACACTTCCCAGGTCTTTCACATATGGTTGATTCATGGTAGTTACCATTAACATGGTTCAGAACTTGGCTGTATCAGTATTACTTTTTTGTCCTTTCATGACCTGGTCTTTCAAGACATGAACACATTTTTTTCAAGACTTGGCATCCCAAGTTTTGAAACAAAAAGGTAAGAGTTCACCCTTAGCTTGTCCAAATGCATTGCACCAAGTTCTGGATTTGATTGGACTTGGCATTCCAAGTCTGGAACTCAACTTGACCCATCTTGTTAACTATTTGACCTTCCAAGTCTTCAAGCTCAAGACTTGGGTTTTTGTTGCAAGGTTTTCTGCCTTGGCTCACCAATGAAGTTAGTCTTTGCGACTTTTGAAAAATCATAGGTTTCAACACTTGCTACCGCCCCGAGCCTGAAAACTTGCAAACAAGCTGTTCTGTAGTTTGATACTTGTTATGTTTCCTGTTGGGTGTCCAGAGTGGTAAAGATTGGTCTTGTGCTCACGACTTGGAACTCCAAGTCTGGAGCCCAAGAATGATATATTGCAATACTTGGCCTTCAAGTGTTCGAAATGATATTTTTCCACTTCCAATTTTTAACCCCTCCTAACATTTTACAACCATGTACTAAACTGTGTAACAAGCCGAAACTTTATACCTGTGTTTTTTCTGCCGTATGTGGGGCTGTGCCCGCATGATTCTTTACACATGATGCCATCTTAAAACTTGGCTTCTCAAATTTTGAAACCATTTGGTGTTGTATGCTTGCACATGCCTTTTACAAAAGACACAATGTGGAATTTCATGACATCATGCCATCTTCAAGACTTGGCTTCCCCAGTCTTGAAACTGTTTGCAGCTAGTTTTTGCTAACAATAGACTGTGGACATCCAAGGCATGAACACGATGGGTTGTTTTTCAAGACTTGGCATCCCAAGTTCTGAAACGTGACAATTTTTCAACTCATGCCCCTAACTTGACAACGGTACCAAGTGTAACACCCATCCAGATTTGGCAGTCCAAAGCGGTAGGGATGGGCATTGTGCAGCTTAAGAATGGTGCATTGCAAAATTTGGCCTCAAAGTGTGAAAATGAGGTTCCTGAGAAAATGGTTTAGAAACTGCCACACTTGCCTTCCCAAGTCTTGAATCCTTTTGGGGCAAAGAATTTCAACATTAGACCCTTGCCACGAATTATGTCTTTCATGGTTTGGTCTCCCAAGACATGAACACAAGTGAACATGATTGTCAAGACTTGGCAGCCGCAGGTCTGAAATCTTACACCTTTTGTTTGAAGACTTGGCATGCCAAGTTTTGAAATGTTACATTTTTGCAACTCCATGTCCCCAAGTCTTGACAATGACTGCACTATTCAAGACGTGGCTTTCCAAGTCTTCAAACTTGTCGGGGTAACGAATTTCAACATTAGACCCTTGCCGAGAATTATGTCTTTCATGACTTGGCCTTCCAAGACATGAACACAGTTGGAAAAAGTTTTTCAAGACTTGGCAGCCACATTCCTGAAATCTAACACCTTGTGTTCAAGACTTGGCATGCCAAGTTTTGTAATGTTGTTACATTTTTTTGCAACTCCATGTCCCCAAGCCTTGACAATGATTGCCCTATTCAAGACTTGGCTTTCCAAGTCTTGATTTTTTTGGCGGCATAGAATTTCATCAGTATAAGTAGGATTTACTGTATGTCTTTCATGACTTTGTCTTCCAAGACATGAACACAAGTGAAAATGATTGTCAAGACTTGGCAGCCACGGGTCTGAAATCTTACATTTTTCTCTCAAGACTTGGTATCCCAAGTTTTGAACTGCTACATTTTTGCAACTCCATGTCCTCAAGTCTTGACAATGATTGCACTATTTGAGACTTGGCTTTCCAAGTCTTGAAACTTTTTGCTGTATAGACTTTCAACAGTATAACAAAGACTTCTGTCTTTCATGACTTGGCCTTCCAAGACATGAACACAAGTTAAAATGATTGTCAAGACTTGGCAGCTGCAGGTCTGAAATCCTGAACCGTTTTTTCACGACTTGGCATGCCAAGTTTTGAAACGCTGCATTGTTGCAACTCCTTGTCCCCATGTCTTGACAATGGTTGCACTATTCAAGGCTTGGCTTTCCAAGTCTTCAAACTTTTCGGGGTAAAGAATTTGAACATTAGACTCAAATAAGAACTTTCATGACTTGGTTTTCCAAGACGTGACCACAAGTGAACATGATTGCCAAGACTTGGCAGCAACAGGTCTGAAATCTTACATTTTTCTTTCAAGACCTGGTTTGCCAAGTCTTGAAACGTTACGTTTTTTGCAACTCCATGTCCCCAAGTCTTGACAATGATTGCCCTACTCAAGACTTGGCTTTCCAAGTCTTGATTTTTTTTGCGATATAGAATTTCAACAGTATAAGTAAGATTTATGTCTTTCATGACTTTGTCTTTCAAGACATGAACACAAGTGAAAATGATTGTCAAGACTTGGCAGCCACAGGTCGCAACTCCATGTCCCGAAGTCTTGACAATGATTGCACTATTCAAGACTTGGCTTTCCAAGTCTTGAATCCTTTTGCAAAGAATTTCAACATTAGACCCTTGCCAAGAATTATGTCTTTCATGACTTGGCCTTCCAAGACGTGAACACAAGTGAACATGATTGTCAAGACTTGGCAGCCACCACAGTTCTGAAATCTTGCATTTTTCTTGAGACTTGGCAATATCCCATGACTTGAAATGTTACATTTTTTGGCAACTCCATGCCCCCAAGTCTTGACAATGATTGCACTAGATATTCAAGACTTGGCTTTCCAAGTCTTGAAACCTTTTGGGGCAAAGAATTTCAACATTTGACCCTTGCCAAGAATTATGTCTTTCATGACTTGGTCTTCCAAGACGTGACCACAAGTGAACATGATTGTCAAGACTTGGCAGCCACAGGTCTGAAATCTTACATTTTTGTTTGGTACAATTTTGCAACTCCATGTCCTCAAGTCTTGACAAAGATTGCACTATTCAAGACTTGGCTTTCCAAGTCTTGAAACTTTTTGCTGTATAGACTTTCAGCAGTATGACAAAGATTTATATATTTCATGACTTGGTCTTCCAAGACATGAACACAAGTGAACATATTTGCCAAGACTTGGCTGCCACAGGTCTGAAATCTTACATAGTTCTTTTAAGACTTGGCATGCCAAGTTTTGAAATGTTACATGTTTGCAACTCAGTGTCCCCAGGTCTTGACAAATAATTGCACTATTCAAGACTTGGCTTTCCAAGTCTTGAAACTATTTGCAGGAAACAGTTTGATAATGTTTGTCTTGCGCTTGTTGGTGCTTGTAGCCGCTGCTGCTGCTGCCCCTGATGATTCACCCTCAGCTCGGTATGCATTGCCCTCCTTGTTGAGAGCAGCATTGTGCTGCTGAACCACCTTCATCCATTCATCCCGCGCTTCTGGAATGGTGAGCTTCTCCTCCATTGCATCCAGGAAGGCGGCTCTGAGAGGAAGTTCATTCGATGCACTTGGAAATGTGCATGTGAAATCAGCAGAATTCAAACTGGGCATGGTAAGATTTTCTGCGTAAGTCAACAATGGCTCCCAATTTGGAACGACTGTGATGCCTTCTGTGGCTAGCCTGAAGCCGCCTCTTCAGGGCGACACAAAGCCAATTCGCAACTTTCGCCGCATCGACCTTCCTGTTGGCGCCATTTGGATCACGAGTATTGGCCTCGGCCCAACAAGGCCGACACAAAGCATTGAAGGCAACTTTGTGTTGGAGGACAGCCGCATGATGGCTTCAGCCATGCTGTGGTCATAGGCAAAGGTGTCAATGATGCAGCAGCCCACTGAGCCATCAAGGCCAAGACCAAGCAAAAGGCCCTGTAGTCATGCAGATGGCAAAGAAAAGCCTGACAGCCATTGCTTTCGCCTGCTGGCTCTGGACAAATCCATGACTCCTGCAGAAGAATTGAAGTCACGCCGAGGGTCGACGTAATTCCTCACTGAATTCATCTGCACCGTGATGTCCTTGGAGGATGGAGTCACCTGTCGTTTCCAAGCTGCAGACTTGGCAAACACACTGACATAATCACCTTCTTCCTGCAAGTCACTAATGATTGCACATGAAAAACTTGTGTACACCAGGTCGGTATGACTGTGGTGGATAACTTGAATGGTCAAACATCACAGTGACTTCGCGCAGCACGAGTCGGTGCTCTGGCATCTTCAAAAGTTCCATCATCTTGGCAGCTGTATTCGCAATTTCATCCTCATCACATGCGTTGCCATATCCACCAACAGTCGGGCATGCAAGGACCAAGCATGTGTTTGCTGGTGATGCTGCGATCAAACCAGCATACTCCTTCACAGCTGTCACTGTGTTCTTCCAGCCATCATACCCCAAGGTTGAAAAATTGAGCCAGTAGATCTTGAGAAACTTGTTCTCAGCTAGACCCTTCTCAGCTGCAAAGCGATGGATTGATGCCTCATAGAATGTCGTTCCATGGCCACATTCTGAAAGATCTCGGACTGGGAAGTTACACTCTTGCATGGCATTGATTGCAGCACGTTGAGCCTCACGCTGTTTCTCAAGCATTACTGCACGTAGACCCAGACCGACCTTCTGAAAGTCTTCAACGCCAAGCTGGTACTCCTTGAACTTGGTCTCTTCTTTTTGGAGCTTTGCAACGGCCTTGACCATCTCAGCTTTCTGTAGATCCAAGTTGGCTTTCTGCAGGTCCAAGTTGGGCCCCAGGATCCCCTCTGCAACACCATAGTCAGCCAAGAATCGGAAGTCGCCAACTTGCAGGGCTGGGGACTGGATCCGGATCTCCTCCATCATCTCAGTGTCCAGGTAACTGCGGACAAACGTCAACTCACAAGCTTCCAGCTGTGCATCTGTGAGCACCTTCTCGAATGCCGGGCGAAAGTGTGCAAACAAGCAGCACATTTCCCTGAGTCTCCGGAATTAGTAAATTTAGGTCGAGCTAAATTTACGTAAATGGGAGCAGTTTAGGTAAAACATTTACTAATTTATTTTTCCACCTACATAAAAAATCAAATTTAGGTTACGACCTAATTTTTTTACTGGTCGACCTGAATTAATTTACTAATCTACCTAAATTTTTGGATGTTGCATTTTTACTTAAAACTATTTAGTTTTGTTAGCATTTTGCAGGTGGGGTTGTTACAGAATCATCAAATTTTGCTGTGATTTTGCATGCGTTGCCCTAAGTCTGCAAACCTAGTAACTTTACTAATTTAGTAAACTTACTAATCGGGAGGAGACTGCGATTCTTTTTTGGCCAAGCCATCCAATATTAGTAGATTGTGTGAACAATGAAAAATGCACCAAAGGTGCATCAAACATGCCTGTTGTTGTTGTTGCTGTTGCTGTTGCTGTTGTTGTTGTTGTTGTTGTCGTCGTCGTCGTCGTCGTTGTTGTTCTATCTATATCATCTGATACATGGGGAAGAATCTGCTAACAAAATTTTGCAAATTTAGTATATGCTGTTTGTTGAGATTGATGCGAAAAAGAAGGCCAGAATCTTAGCAAGTGACCACTCAAGTAAAAAAAACCAACTATTTGGGGGAACCTACATTGGGATTTACATGAGGTATCTGTATTGTATCAAGTGTGATTTTTCTAGTGAAATTTACATAAGATAATTACATTGGAATTTACACGAGTGACTGCGGAGCATTCCAGTTTGGGATGAAAAACATGTTAGGTAGATTGCAATCACATTAAAACACATCATATATCAAAGCAGGAAGAACTAAA